>JARTUT010002241.1:0-128925 GCA_030674115.1 Micraspis discolor
TATATCATCACAATTTTATTGGTTGCATATTTTACAATGCAAATGTTAATGCTTGCCTCATATTTAAAACTTTCACTGCGTTGCTATATAACTCATGTTTTTGGATTTCCCTCATATTCCAATGTAGAGAAATTATTCAGGTTATTTCAGTTGTCACTAATTTTGTTTCACTTATATGATTCTCACTATCATAAGATTTCTTCATATTTTCAAGAGTCTGAGCTGTTTCGATAATCTATTATACATCCACAAAAAATTACTGATTCATTTAATAGCTAAAAGTACTTTTTTATTTCATATCTTATAGGTTAATCAAAGTAAGATAATCGTATAATAATTTTCTACTGATGTATCAAAATCATTGTTTACATTCAGAGCTATCTTTAATAATCCATGCATGTCGAGGGATAAAGATAATCTGAAATAATTTCAAATTAATGAATTATCATGGCAATATTTGAGACTAACAATTACTGAAGTTATGGTAAGTTTTCTTGGAAAATGGATCATTTCTTCTTAAAATTCACAACTTTATTCACATCAATATTCACCAAAGACGTTATGTATCATTTAGATAGGAAGGTCTTACTCCTTCGTTCAACTCTGAAACATACATTCTGATTATATCAGCATAGGATAATAAAAATAAAGTTTTAACTGTTTTTCATGCATACAGAACATCTTATAAAAATGATCATATTATCCATTACATTCAATAAAACCATTGGTTTCTTTTCCTTGAGAAATATATTTTATTGTAGGTTATTAATGAACACTGAATTCAACTGTCATAGAGAGCTAATTCGCACCAGCCATTTTTCTAAACCAGTGTGAAGGCAGCAGGCTGAGTTAGCATATCTACCTACCAGTGGCGTCGTTGGTGAATGACACGTTGTGCTCTGACGATGAAAATATTAATTGACAGTGTTTTCGTTCAATAAGAAGAAATTAAGTCTTATTTATAATTATTTTAAAATACTTTAGATAAACAAATCAAGTTTAAGGAATATTCAGAATCTTTTTGATAACTTCCAAATCTTCACTTTATTTATGCAGTCTACCGAAAATGGTTTCAGATTATTTATATCGAATCGTATTTGACAAAATACATGGAAAGAAAATACTATATCGTTTTCATAGGAAAAACAATTTGCTCAACATGAAAATAGTTCAATATTTATTTAGTGAGGCCGTTCTGGAAAAATGAAAAGGAGCTTTATCGAATAATTTTTATACAACCTTTGTAGAATGTACTGAACTTGAAACGATATAGTCAAAACTATATTCTTTCAGTTTGTTTTTTATGGAAAAATTATTTTCGATTCATATACAGGGTGTTACATAGGAGGTCCATAGAATAATTTTGATACTTCCTTCGTGGTAATTATTGAATTCGAATAGATGGAGTTACAACGATATTCTATTCTTTTTTTTTTCACTGCTAATCAATTGTATACTGAGTGTATCATATGCATTTTCTTCAAGTTTTATCGCTGATGGGAGCTGATTTCGATAAAATGTCATACAGGGTGTGCAATTTACAATGTGTTTACGATCGGGTGATATACGGGTGTGCAATTTACAAGTAATTTTGTTTTTCGCGCTCTTTCGGGTTTTTGTATTTCTCGAAGGGTGTTTCGCGTGACTTTGAGTTTTTTTGCGCGCTTTCAAGTTATATGTATTCTTTCGGTTTTTTCAGGTTTCTTTGGATTTTTTGTGTTACTTAGGGTTCTTTCGTGTTTTCTCGCGTTGTTTCGTGTAACTTCGGTTTTTTCGTGTTTCTTCGGATTCTCCCGTGTTTTTTCGCGTTTCTTCGTGTTTCTTCCAGTACTTTCATGTTTTTTCGCTTTCGACAGGTATTTTGACGTGTTTCGTGTTTCTGCGCGCTTCATTGATGTATGGGCCCTATTGATCTATGGTCTATATTGATCTATGGTCTATATTGATCCATGGGCCAATTGAACTACTGGCCTATTGAACTACTGGCTAATGAACTACTGGCCTATTGAACTACTGGCGTATGAATCTACAGTTTATATCGATCTATCCGCTTATTGATCTACGGGCTTACTAGTCTATTATATTAAAGCAATAAGGGTGGGCGTGGCCAACTCGGGTCCCGTAAGGGACCCGCGAGGCGAAGCCGAGCCCGCGGCCCGCAGGGCCGCTCGAGAGGCAATCTTAACACGGATCGAAAGGACGTATCCTCTTCTAGGAGAAGCGACCGAAAAACGCCCCCCGGGCGCTCTTTAAATACCCGAAATTTTCAAACGAAAATGTCGAAAAACGTCGTATTTGGCGAAATCGCCGAAAGTGTCCCCAAGGGGGAAAACCTCACGGACGAACGGGACCGTCTCGCGGGCCGAGATCGGTCGCTTTTTCAAGAAGAAGAAATTTCCCAACGAGTGGTAGCGGTAGATTCCGGAGAAATATCCGAAATCGTTACGAAAATGATGCAGATAAAACGGCAATTTTTCGACCCGCGAGTACCGAGAAACGTCAAAAACCTCCCTGATGCTTTCGCTCGCTGCGGGCTCTACACGTCCCTAAACGCCCTGTTCAGGGTAGAAAACGAAACTTGAGGAAATTCCCCATCTCCGGGTACCAATTTTCATATCCAAGTAGCGAGATAAGGCCATGAATTCTTCATTCGAAGTTCGGTAATTTCTACGAAAATCGTGATAAAATGTCAGAATTTCTCATTCGGTTCCGATGATAGCCGAACGCGAGCTCCGATTTTGAAAATTCGGCATCGATTTTTGGTGCGATATCGGCGGTGGAAGATCTTTCAGGCTTTGCAAGTTGTCTAATAAGAATCTACAGGAGATTCCGAATCTCCATATACCACTTACAGATCGGGAAGCGAACAAAAAATACCTAAATTATGCGTTTGAAAATCGGCATTTCAGGCTCGGTTTCGCGCCATTGCGATGTAGCTTGACGCAGATCTGTCTGACCTTCAGAATTGTCATTTCGAATTTGCAAGTAAATTCGATTGAAACATTCCGTTGATTGTAATATTTATATATTCGGTTTTCATAACGATTAATTCTCTTTATTTACAGTAAATAATCCATCTGGAAGAATGAATATCAAAATATAATGCCTTCGATGTCAATACGACATATGTAAACACGATCTGGAAGTACAAAAATTAGCTCAGGTATTTATTCGATTATAAATCAAAGATAAATCAATCTAGCATATCGTTTCATTTCAGTTATCTCTCAAGAATGAATGAATATATATCAAAATACATTTTTCTAAGATGTAAACAACGGATGTTCTATTTATTTACATGACATTCGAGGAATGAATGAAATGGTCCAAGAAATGTTCGCAGAACCTCCAAATCTTGACACCATTCATCTCTATTCCATGAACTAAGTAAGTAGAAATGTGAGTAATCTCCTTAAGATAAAGCCCCTTTATTATATCATCACAATTTTATTGGTTGCATATTTTATAATGCAAATGTTAATGCTTGCCTCATATTTAAAACTTTCACTGTGTTGCTATATAACTCATGTTTTTGGATATACCTTATATTCCAATGTAGAATTTTGATTGAAATGCATATTACCCTCTTTCTAATTTTGTTTTTTTTTGCTTCAGATGGAATATACTTCATGGTAATATCCAGTTGTCGCTCCTCATTAAGAAGATGCTTAATAATTTTCGAATTGCAGTGAGCAGAAATTTGCATTATGGTTTGCTGATTGTTTAATATCCAGTCTATTGGAGATTCAATCTATCGAGAAAGCACTTTGATTCTGAAATGCACAAATTGTGGTGAAACGTGAGCATTACAACATATTGTGTTGATTGGTTCTCTCTTATATAAGGAGATTTGGTAGAGTTTTCAAGCTCATTGTTGCACCTGTATATTTACAGCAATAAATTTACAGGAATATTCAATTTGGAAGAAATTGTCATTGCATGCATTGGTTCTGATGAAAGAATCTAAATTGAAGTCATTGTTTAGTTGGTTGAGTGCATCACACTGATTTTCACATAGTTATTCATTCTAATTTGGAAAAGCCTGCCTAGCACAAGCTATTTCTTCCAAAGCAACATAAATGTTATGTTTCTGAAAAAATATTTTTAACTTAAGTAATTTTTTTGCAATATTCTAAAGGAATTATTGTTTGCTTCAAAGTCATGGAATTAAATATTTGTATTACCTACTTGGTAATTCCTTTGGATTTGCTAAATGATTTTGGCTTATAAAACCCAGTGATCTCAGTTACTAATTTTGCTCTTTCTTATTTCAGCTGAACTACACTGTTGTGCTATGCAAATAGATTTTCATCGTTGCATCTCCTACGATTTGGTGGGACGTTGTATGCCATTCATTCATTCGTCTGAGGAAAATGTTGGTTATTTTAAAGGAATGAGACAGGACTTTATTACAGTATTCGATCCTTCAAGAGGGTACTTCAAATTTATTGTAAAGGGCCTTTGCAAGTTAATGTGTATGAGCCTGTTGAAATAATTGCACTCACGTTGAGTTGATTTCTTAAGGAAAATTTTTGGTTCTCTTGATTTAAAAAAAGAGTCACATGAATAAACTATATTATATGTATATTATTATGTATTTCTGTTAATAAAATACCATTTCTGAACTTGGCGTGTTCATTATCATTAGCTATTTCAGAAACATGAACGAAATCGATAGAAATTCTCTCTCAGAGCGGTTTCTTTTATCCAAATTACTTCTCGCACATTGTAGATGATGGTTTGCTGAAAATTGATAATCAATCGATTTTCCTGTCAATACTTTTTTTTTCATTAATATTATTTTCGATTACTTCTCTATCATTGGAATGACAAAACAGAGGCCTTGAATAAAAATCTTTTGGTTCATTATTTCTGATTAAGACCTGTAATTTAACTAAGCGTTCATTTATTATTAACTATTAATTTTAAAACGATCATCAATAATATCTCTGTTATCTGTATATAGAAGACTGCATAAACAAAATTCCAATCTATGTATGATGGCAAATAAATCAGCTGATTCTTCTTCTTCTAATGCATAATCACTAATGAATGTTTGCGATCACACGATTCATTTCTATTCCATAAATCAGCTGATAGATCATTGTTTTTGATAACCCTTGAATTATATTCATGTGACATGTAATGTCACCGGCATAGAATACTAAGTCGCTAACGCTCAATTTTTCAAGATATATTATATGGAATGATAAATTTATAAAAACGTAATTGAGGTATCACTATATCTATAATTATTAAATATTTATGATATTCTCATTTTTACATAAATTTCAAACTATAAATTAAGGGAGGTGATTACAGAAAAAATTGTTACCTCTAATTTTATGTAGAAACAAACGTGAATCGATTAGCGTCCTACTGACTCCATTTTGATTTTTATCGATTTGATCAGATTTTGTTGAATAAGTGAAATAGATATTTTAGTGATTATTCATTTGAATTTTAGATTCATTTTACTGAGTTCGACTTCATTTTAGTTTGAAGTTAATTTGTTCCTATTTAATTCTTATTTGATATGCCACCAATAAGAAAAAGGAACAAGGGATCTGGATGGTTCAAACCCAAAAAAGGGAAGAAAGGAGCCAAAACAGGTAATTTCGATGTATTATATTCCTAATTAAATTTATTTCAATAATAAAAAAGAAACTTTAAATCACTTTACAACTATCTCTACGATATTTAAGATATAATACGTTGCATTTCGTTTATTTTCCAGTTATTTAGTTTTTTCTCTTTACAGGTAAACCAGAAAATATCCTTGAACTCACACAGGGACCTTCCTCGATTGTTTCAATGAGTGTTGACAATAGTGGGGAGAGAAACGAAAATCCGAGGGAGGTCTTATTTTGTCAATTGTGAGAGGCTCGAGAAGTCAAGACAGTTTGAGATATGGTACTGATTCAAGAAACAATCAGTGTACAGCTAATGCAGCCGTAGCCGTGGCATATAGTTCATTTATATCCCCATATAGTGCATGGTCGTCAGGTACGATTGATAATATTTTGGATTTTGGTGATGAACTTTATAGAAAGTCGATTTCTGCTCGCACCCCACAACAGCCATCTGAGATTTATCTCTATCCAATAGAACTTTACCCTAACATTACTATCGACAATATAACGTTGTCGTTGGAAATTTTGGAAGCGGACTCAGTGACTGGCCATATTGTGTCTTTATTTGAGGACAATATTGTCGATGTCCCTCTGCAAGAAGGTTTGTCGCAGATTTTCCAAAATTTTCAATCGGCCATATTTACAAGTAATGTAAAATCTATTTCGATCTCGGAAATCTCCGGTTCATTTTATATATTTGATTCCCACAGTCGTTCAGCGAACGGAGAACAGATTGAAACTCAAGGTAAGGCTTGCTTGCTGAAATTCAATACCTTACAACATGACCAGGTTCTTATTGCGCTGTTATAATAACACTCAATTGTACACTTTGGTTCCGATTAAAGTACTAAGACTTGCAGTGAACAACACAAATCTGTCTAGCAGAACGAACAATGAGAACCGGCATAATGTTGTTCAGCAAGCTCAAGCACTTCATTACCTAGGTCCCATGAATAATGATTGTCCTAATTGTAGAGCAATGTTTTTGCACGTGAGAATTTCATTTGCTGCAATAAAGGTGACGTAGTTATTCCTACAAGTTCAGCTCACCCCACCTTATTGGAGGACCTCATATCGGATAATCACCGGCTGTCCAGACCATTCATAAGGAATGTAAGAAGGTACAACACTTTACTTGCTATGGCATCGACTATATTAACCGAAAGGGAAAATATAGGCACAGGGGCACCTGTAGTTGTTGTTTCAGGTCAGATTTATCACAAAGTCGCTGATATAGATGCCTCCAATCCAGCTTTTGGTTCCTTATATTTTATTGATTCAGGAGAGGCTACACGCACACGTATAGCTGCAAGGAACACTGTAAACTGTGACATATCTATTACAAGAGATCGATGCATTATTGAGAGTTGTCAATCCTTATGTAAAAATATATTGTTCTCTAGGTCAAATTGTGAAGGAATACCAACAAGCGGGCAACAGTGATGCCGTGCAAGAGGTTGGCATCTACTTCCATAACCAACCTGGGACTGATCGAAAAGTTAACGCAGCCCCTACAACATCAAACGAAATTGGTGCAGTATTCCGTAGCGTTGACGGCAACCTCCCTCCGCCTGCAACGATTCGTGTTCAACTCATAGCTGACAGTGGAAGACCCACCTTCCAGAACCTGCCTCGGCTGTCTCCAATTGCAGACGCTCTTTGTTATCCATTGTTATTTCCGCACGGAGAATTAGGCTGGGCGCCTAATCTCTTATCGAACAGCGGTAAGTGCATTTCCATGCGCCAGTTTGAGTGTTACCGTTTGATGGCTCGAGTAGGCTCATCAAACTATATTTTGTGTTTCGGAAAGCTAACACAGCAGTTTTTCGTCGATATATATGTTCAGCTGGAAGGCCACAGATTGCACTACATTAAGACACATCAAGTGATCTTGCGTGTAGAACAATATGTTGGTTTGGCTGACTATGTAGCGATGATAAACTCAAGGCAAGGTAACGAACAGAGAATTGGAAGACCGGTCATTTGCAGTACCTTCACTGGAGGCACTCGGTTCATGATCGAAAATTATCAAGACGCCATGGCCATTGTTGCAAAATTTGGCAAACCGTCTCTTTTCGTTACTTTCACTTGCAATCCTAATTGGAAGGAAATCAGAGAAAATATGAATAGCGACATGTTAAATCCTCAAGATCGACCAGATCTGATTGCAAGAGTGTTTCAAATGAAACTGAAAGAATTTTTCAAGGATGTCGAACAGAAAAGGATCTTTGGTGAAGTGATTGCATTTGTGTACGTAATAGAATTCCAAAACGTGGATTACCCCATATGCATTGTTTATTATTTTTAGCCGATCAGGATAAACTCAGAAATCCTGATGACGTCGATAGGTTGATCTGTGCAGAACTGCCCACGGAAAACACCAGGCTTTATGATGTCGTTTTATCGACCATGGTCCATGGACCTTGTGGAATTCGAAACCCAAACTCTCCATGTATGGACGACGGAAAATGTACAAAGAAATATCCAAAACGGTTTGTAGAAGAAACTTCTATAGATGGTGCTGTGCCGATGTACAGACGTAGAGATGATGGACGCACAGCCATTTTCAAAAGAAATAAAGTTGTGTCCACCATCGACAATAGAGATATTGTCCCTTATAATCCTTATTTGTTATTAAAATATGAATGTCACATTAATGTGGAAGCTGTTACAGCAGTAGGGTCCGTCAAGTATGTATTTAAATATATCAATAAAGGACACGACGCAGCCACCGTCGCTATAAGAGATGAATGCGAATACGATGAGATCAAGGCTTTCATTGAATCTAGGTATGTTTCTTCTGGTGAGGCAGCATGGAGACTTCTCGCTTTTCCTATTCAGGGTAAGAGCCACACCATTTACAGGCTACCAGTTCATCTCCCGGAGAGAAAGAGTCGTTTATTTCGAAGAAGGTCAAGAGCAGCTAGCTCTTCAGCGACCCAAAGTAAGTCTTCTTGAGGCTTATTTCCAATTAAATGCATCTGATTTAGGAGCACGCACGATAACTTACACGAACATACCCTCCATTATTCATTCGATAAAAACAGCCAATATTTGGCGAAAACGTGTAAGGAATCGTAAAGTTATACCAAGAATGTATACGATAAGTCCTAGATATGTTGAAAAATTTCATTTGAGAATTTTACTGTTACATGTACCTGGAGCCGTTTCCTTTGAAGATCTTCGGACCTTCGACAATGTAACATATGCAACGTTTCGAGAAGCAGTACAAGCCAGAGGATTAATAGCCACCGACCAAGAATGGGTGAGAACCCTTCAGCAAGCTGCTATTTCCAAGATGCCAGGCTGTATGCGAAAATTGTTTGCTTACATGTTGTGTTATTGCGAAATAAGAGACCCAATTCAGCTTTGGCTCACTTTCAAATGCTTCATGTGCGAAGATTATTTGAGAAGGGGTCATTCTGAACAACAGTCGGAAAATTTCGCTCTTTGCAGGATCGACAGGACCCTGAGATTTTTAGGTAGAAGCCTGCGAGATTTCAGTTTGCCCGAACCGCTATTGGGAGACGATGGGGACAACTCTGACGATACAGACGTCGTTTCGAACCCAGTGAACTTGGATCCCAACTCACTGAATCCAGAACAACGGGTTGTATTCCATCGTGTCATTTCTGCCGTACAAACTACCACAACAACAGCAGAAAAACTTTTCTTTCTACAGGGGAATGGTGGATGTGGTAAAACTTACATTTACAATTTTATAATTCAATACTGTGAAACCCACGACATTCCCTGTTTATCTGTCGCTTTTACAGGCATTGCGGCATTGCTGCTTCGTAACGGAAGAACAGTTCACTCCACCTTCAAATTGCCCTTGGATGTGGACGAAAACTCACGTTCATCGATTACAGCCCAATCCGAAGAAGCTCAACGATTGCGGACGATAAAACTCATCATTTGGGATGAAGTTACCATGGCCAGCTACCATGTTGTTAACGCAGTCGACGAACTTCTGAGAGACATTTGCATGGACAAGAGGCCTTTCGGCGGCAAATGTATTCTTCTAGGAGGAGATGTTAAACAATTATTACCAGTTGCTTCTGGACAAGTAAGACAGGTTGAGCTGTTTTTCACTAACTGTAAGTCTTGGCACAATTTTAAAGTATTAAATCTAAATACAAACATGCGTGTCATATCCACAGAGATCAATTTTATGAATTGGTTAGCCGATTTAGGTCAAGGTAATAAAAACATGAAAATTTACAACAGTCCCAAAGATTATGTCGTTTTACCGAAACAGTGCATAACTACAAACGTAATTCATGAAATTTACAGGGACTTGAATTCCATTACAGCACAGCAGCTCGCAGCACGTGCAATCCTTTGCCCACGAAATGACCATTGCGTTGATTATCTCAACGATAAATTAATTGAAGCGTTCCCTGAAATGTCATAGTTAGCCGCAGCATTGATAGTGTTGCCTCGGGGGACGAAGATGAAATTGCTAATTTTCCTGAAGAGTATTTAAATACAGTTGTGACCAGCGGTTTACCGTTGCACGAATTGAAATTGAAGGTGGGCATTCCTGTCATCTTATTGAGAAATTTGTGTCTAGAAGATGGACTGATCAACGGCACACGTCTTTTAGTTTTGGCTATTAACGATGTGCTTTTAACTGCAGAAATCATCACGGGTCGTTTTGCTGGACGAAGAACCCTGATTCCAAAATTAGATCTCACGTCTTCAGATAAAAATCTACCTTTCACATTGAAAAGACATCAATTTCCTGTCAAAGTTTGTTTCGCCCTGACCATTAACAAGGCACAAGGGCAAACATTCGATCAAGTTGGCATTTATCTTGGTAGTCCAGTTTTTTCACACGGGCAACTTTACGTTGCTTTCTCAAGAGCTCGCTCTTGGGATTCTGTCAAAGTTGAAGTTGTTCATACTAAAGAACAAGGGTATCTGATGAAATCCTCTAAGAAATTGTTCACTAAAAATATTGTTTACAGAAATGTGCTGGATTCTATAAAAAAATCACGACTGAGTATTTTTGAGAGATTATATCTTTCAAAATGGCACAAAATATACTGTAATTATTTTTTGTCTATGCTTTCTGGTGTCTTTACTTTCTTCAGATCGAAGTTAGACCAATGTTCAACATTTTGAAATGTTGATATTCCCACATTGTGGTTGAATAATTGAAGAAATATCAATCGACAATAAAGACCTCGAACGTCTTTGTAACGATTATGATTTTCCATTATCTAAATGGAAATGAACCATTTCTTCTTTTTCTGATTAGGTCTATAAAAAATGCAATATATCAAACGACTTATAAAAATAAGAACTTCGGTTCTATTTTTTAGTTGGATCTTTTTAGCTAACAGAAGAAATTACCATTTTATGGTATTTTACTTTTGCTTGGGCCACCGGCTAACAGAGAAATACGAACTTCCGTTCTATTTTTTTGCTTGGGCCATGGGCTAACAGAGAAATACGAACTTATGTTCTATTTTTTTGCTTTGCCCTCTAAATTTTGGACTAACGAAGAAATATTTATTTATTTTTTGCTTGGGTCCACTTATATTGCTAGACCAACGGAAACATTATCAATTCCTTCGATTATACAAAGTCGAATTTCGATAAATCGAATTCTTGATAATATCGCAAAGGTTGATTTGTTATGTAACATGTTTCATTAAACAATTTTTTCTAGATCAAGATTCGAATTATCGAGGTTCGTTTTATAATTGCTTCTACTTCGAAATAATCGTTATTATCAAGGCGAAGAATTCGATTAGAGAGTAAGGATTTTTAATTTTACGTCTTTAATTTCATTTCGAAGTAGTTGCAATGATTTGATTCTTATCGTTTTATATTCCAGCATAAAGTTGAATTGTTGAAACAGTGGAACCCTCAATACCAGATACCTCACAATTAGACATTTTTAAAATAAGAATATAGATTGTATTAATAATTTTATTAGATATACCTTCACATGGATGCATCAGACGTTTTCTCAAGTTTACATCTGTCTAATTTAGATTCAAATTTGCTTCGGTGTTTCACTTTAAAAACTGAAAATGGAGGTTCCCTGTATCGATATTCTTTGTTTTATTTCTTTCACAAAAGTAACAGTGCGTTGTAAAATTTCTTTCAAATCTGCCTACACGAATAAATGTTATATCTAAATGTTTGTAAATATGTAATTTTCTTTACGCATGTCGTTATTATGATTTATGTTGAAAACGATTAATTTGATCAACGATATTGGTTCTGTTGATTCTTTGAAAAATTTTTATGAATCAGTTTATTATGTAAGCATATTACACATATTCTCTGTGTTCTATGTACACTCATATTGATCAAATTATTAATACCTTTATAAGATGTATCTCGAAAAACATTGTTATTGTACTGCATTCAATGCAACAAATCATTTAATATTCATTTTAAAAATGAAAATTGTTTTCCACACCATATGCCACTTATTGTAATAATTACAAAATTTTAATGTATTCAGAAAAAAACCAAATGCTGCATATAGCGAATTAAAATGCAAATATTTCGTTCTATAGGATCCATCTTCAAATCGGTATGTCACTAACATTTATTCTATTATAAACGTCTAATGGATTTATTTGTTCCAGTCTTCTGCAAATATCTGTCCCTTGATTTACTCACAATTTTGAGTGATCAACAATTAATGTTCACAAAGCCATATATATGTATCTTCGAAAGGTTGAATTTAAAATCAGGCCATCAACGCATTGTTTGTTATTCCTGCCATTTCTTTGCTAAGATTTCTTGAATGCTAAATCACCATACGTCGATAGCTACAAAACAAGATACATGTGGAAAAGAATGAATTCAACATGGGTCCATTAAAATGACGTATACCAAATGTTTCTGCTCTTGATCTTTTTTTCTAACCTATATGATCTCTTCGGCAATATTTGAATGGTAATCTTTTTAATTATTTTTTATCTTTTTTTTCTATCATGAAAGACACCTTCGATATATATTTACATTAACAGATATATTTAACTTCTTTCAAAATTGTTTTGAAAAACATCTATTGATTTCCTATTTCAATGTTGATAATAAATTGAAATAATTTTGCTAAGGGAAAGCATTGAAACTTATCACTACAGATCGTTCAATATGAACAATTTTTGAAATAGTAACTATACTCTTTCTATTTTATAGAAATGGAACAGATGCAAACGAATCCATTATCAATAATATAAAATTTTCATAAAAAGAATAAAGACCAAATAGAAAAGAGGGTTCCGGTGAGTGAGAAACATTTTAAATAGAGAATATGAAAAACAAACCAGAAAATGACATCGGGAAATTTAAATAGAGGCAGAAAAAACCAACATCCATTTGGAATAAGTTGAATTTCTCTTTAAGTTTTGCATTCTCTTGGACAATACTTGAATGGTAAATTTTTTTATTATTTCTCCATATTTTTCTCCATCATGAATGATATTTCCAATTTATATTTCCCATTTACTGTTCATAATAACAAATTGAAGTAATTTTGATTGGAAAAAGTATTGAAATTGTTGATTCTTTTTAATAATATATATTTCACTTCATTTGCAATAATTATTTATTGAAGTGTATTGCATCTTGAAATTTAATTATTACCTCATTTTCCATTTTATTGTTGATAAACCAACGAAACTTCAATTTGTGAAAATGAATTGTTAAATGTTTATTTTCAGGTATGCCAGAATATTTTGTGCCGATTTGCTGATGTGTTGTGGTCAAGACATATGGTTGAAAAATTTGTAATGGAAAAATTTATGGGCAAATTCAACAGATTCATACAATATTTTTGTGAATTTAGAATCAGAAATAATATGAACACGTGTCTTCATATATTCATCTTCATTTCTGATATGATTTTTACTCTTGAAATGGGTGAAAGAAACTTTTAGATAATTGGAAAGAAATACATCAATTGGAAATAACATCAGATTTCGCCTAAGTAACGACACCTTTCACACAGCAAAAGACAGATTTGGACTGTTTTGTTTGGAACTAATGAAAGTGCCTCCCAATCAATAAGGTGCTCTCAATTTTGATGGCAACAGAGCATACAAGTGAGACATCCATTTTCATTAAAGAATCTTTCCTTAATATCTATTCATTTAGAAATGATACACTTTTTTATTATATTGTATATATTTAAAAATTAATCACCTTATTTGTTATGTTTATCAATTACATTTCTTTTTTTTTTTAATTCTTCCTAAATTGTTTTTCAGAGTCATTTAAAAATGGAACCGATCATTCAAGGGACATGTGCAGAAGAATGTTACAACTGTAGCTGAATTTTCAAAATATTTTGTAACATAAATGTTGTTATTCTACCTTAATATGTCTTAATGTTAATTATTGTAATTGAATGAAATGTTATTAAATATTCTTTCTATTTTATTTATGATATATTACTTTGGTAATTCATCACAAAATTATTATAATAAAATAAATAGATATTATTTGAATTGAATAAAATTCGATCAAAATAATTTGGTAATATATAAATTTTATTTCTATCAAGATTGCTCTCCATCATTTCATCTAACAATTCAAAAATTTAATTTTTCATCATATCATCTAATAGAAAAATGTTTCTTATATTTCAAATTAATATTTGACAACAACTACAAGAGTAGGTAGAATCTGTTCACATAATTCTTTTTATATTATTGATATCTTTGAGATCCTTTAGGAAATAGGCGTCAGGTTTTTTTATTTTTATGAATAGAATATTATTGAATCAAAATGTTATTTTAATAAGCTACTATTGGCAAACCTATAGGTGTATGCAGTGAAATATTGAATAATGGTAAATTATTCATTAATTTAGCCAGATTCACAATGATATCATCGCACTATACTACGTGTATAAAACTGTTTGATTCAAAATGCTAATTACGTATTGATGTTCATTTGATTACAGAATTTGTTGTGACTTGGTATTAAGTATCATTTCAACTTATGCTTTATTCTATTTTAAATAGATGTCGCACTCTATGCTAATTTTTAGATCATTTTATATCAAAAAAGAAATATATATCTTCTTACATTACTGGTATTCTTCTGCACAAAATGAAATTACAATAATAATTACAATTTAGAAAATTCTCAATGAATATATATTAGATAAACAATATTAAATTCTTTGGTTGACTACTCTATGTTCTAACGTATTTTGAATTATAACGTTCAATTTAAAGAGACGTGACCACAGTATAGGGACCAAGCAGTAGTCGCACTTCGTGGATTTTCTTACACCAAGTCTGACTCGCGCATTCCTCCCTGCGCATAACCTAAAATGTTGTTTTCATCTATAATTCTAAGATGTCATTATTATTTTAGACATCTTAAATAATTCCTTTGTATAATTAATTTGTTCAATATATGGAAGAATATAATTTTTCTAAGATCTATTTAAAATTCAAAGAAGAAGTTGAAGAAAAGATGCAACCTAACTTATAAATTCAGTGGAATTTCTTTGAGTAAAATCTACCATAAACCAGCAAAGCTCATTTATTCAATAATTTATTTTCATTCAAGTAAGTATTCTGTTTCAATTATGTGTTATTTTCAAATTAATTCCAAAATGGTTAACAATTGTAGCGTTTACTCATAGTGAGAAAAACTGAAGTGACTCAAACAGCACCAAGTTTGTCTGCCTACACTCCAAGAAAAAAAAAGGTTGCAGATTATGGTGAAGAATTTGAAGAAGAGAAAGAAACTGTAAAAATTGGGGATGAAAGTTTCATTAGATTCTGCAGGCATAATTTCAGCTCGAACATGGCTGATTTCATGATAGCCCAATTGCAACTCAAAAGAACAAATTCCTATGGCTACAGGTATTCCATCGCTTATAAACAATTTGCACTTACTATCAATTTTTTGGGACCTAAAGTTTATAAATTTTTAAGAAAAACTTTTTCCTTCCCTCACAAGGCTACTCTATGCAGAATAACTACCAAATGGAACTTTTCCGTTGGTTTGAATGAATATGTAGGTATAACAAGCAATTTCTGGTGAAAGTAAAAACTATGACAGAGCAAAGGATTGTATATTATGTGTTGATGAGATGTCTATCAAAACTCATTTTTTATGATATATCTCTTGACCAAATAATTGGATTTCACCAATGCAATGGTAACAGATCTTTCGAACCTGCTATTTGTGCATTAGTTTTAATGTATTTTCAGTTTGTCAGTATTCGTTTATTTATAGATTAGGTACAAATTTTCTGATGGAATTGATCTTAATGCAAATTTACCACATAGCGTAAACATTCATTCTATATATTTCTATATCACTTACAAAGTCCTTGTATACTTGTTATTTTAAATGTATTGATGTATACATAATTGTTGACTGAAATGCATGCAGAATTAAACTATATTTTTATGATACTGTATAGTATTTTATTCCGTTGTATATTACTATATTATATTCATTGTAGAAATATGAAAAATATAATTTTATATCAGAAATCCTGTTTTTTTATTGAATTTATGAGAAGATAATTCAATATTACCTGATAACTGTATTAGAAGTTTAGATTAGACTGAACGAATCTTGAGAAAAATTTATTAATTCAAAAAATATAAACAAACTGGGAGAAATCCACTAAGAAGTAACAAATTATATGCTCTGATGTTGATTTAATCTGGAAAATTTACTACATTTAACTAATTGCATTAAATAGGATTCTTAAGTTCAAAAGAAATTTGAAGCAAGAACATTTATATGAGGCCTATTACAGAAATCAATGTTTTTGCAACATTTCGTGTTGAGAGGGTTTGCTGATAGTTAAGAATTCCATAATCAAATTCCTCTTTTCATGAATTGTATATAGTAAAAATAGTATCAGTTCAAACCAAATCATCAGAGAATTCATTGAAAAAATTTGTTCGAAACAATTCAATATAAAAATAGTTATTTTTCATGGACTCGAAGATAAATGTTTCAGTGAAATTATAAGTATTAAGGATTTGATATTAAACACATTCGATGTTTTCAACCACCAACTACTTATTTTTCCATATAATACCTACTCTTCAACTCAATCTTCGTTTAGAAAAATTTTAATGAGTCATTTCATTTACAATCCTAAGGTACCTATGATTTTTAACACATTTCAAAAAGTTTCAGAGGCACCGGTTCTGCTGTTTCTGAGTACACTGTTAGGTAAATTTAATCACTAATTACTGTTTCTTTCAAAGTGATATTAAAACCACAATAAAACAATATATCTTTTTATTAAATGCGTTCTGTTAGTGAGGAAATGTGATTACATTTACAGTTACATTATGAGCGGAGTCATAATTTTTATATGAATATAGAATAAACAACACTCTAAATATCACAGTGAAAACTTATTACCAGCTTTAATCAAAATATTTAAGTTTTCAGATAACATAAATAACCTTTTCTAATCAATTTTTACATTCGCGGTCGATTAGAGGTTATGCGCAGGGAGGAATGCGCGAGTTCCCTTTGGTGTAAGCGATTTCAGTTCAAAATCGACGAAGTGCGACTACTGCTTGGTCCCTATACTGTGACGCGACGCTACATTATTAGTATACAGTTTAGTGGTATGAAAAGTAACTTTTCAAGAGCTTTGTAAGTAATTAATTATTTGATTATTCTTATTATAATCCTGAATTAATCAAATCAAAAATGATTCTCTTATTTATGATTGCACAATAAAAAATTATATTGCTTCTGTAAAGTTGATTTTGAAAAAATTTAGTCTAAATGCATTTTTCAACCAATGAACTATTCCATAAATTTTTTCTGATATAACTAGCTATTTTCTTCCTCCATATCTTATTCATTTGCTATTTTCACAAAATAATCACTTATTCAATTGGTAATTTATTTTGTTTCTTTTCCAGAGCCATCATGAAATCGATCAGGTAAATTTTAGTATTATACATATTTTTTAACAAAATAACTGCTATATCATATTTTAAATATTTTTTATTTTTATGTTATGAACAGAACGCCACAAGGAATATATCAAACACAACAATAAACTCCCTCAGATGGTTACATTGAGATCTTCCGATCACTTGAAACGTTGGACAAAGGAATATATCAAAGGTTTACTATTATTACAATTTACTTCTTTCAAATTGAAACCTTGAACTTTCCAGTTTCCTTTTAACCATATCTCCTTTGATATCTTTCTATTTTTACTTACTTTTGAATCAATGTAATTCCTACATGTTCAGACTTTTCCTACAATCCTATATCGACTATTAATTATCCCGTTATATTGACCCTATTATCCATTATGATTCATATATTTAACCCTGATTTTCCTAAATAAAAATTACAGCATTTTTCCAAAATTCCATTACCTAGACCTATGCAATATTAATTTTTTATATGCTGTTTTTTCAGGTAATATTGAACATTTTTATTTTTGAATAGAATTAAATAATACAATAAAAGTTGGTTCATATTGAATTTCCATCATCCTTTCTGTATTATTATATTTAGGTTTGCAATTATCCTTCTTCCAAAGAGTAGCTAAGTAATTGAATTATTATGTCGAGAAATAAGCATATTATCATTCTCAAATTAATATTTGTGGAATATCTAAGTTGGCAATACTTTAAGTTTAAGAAATTTCTTATTCTTTATAAAAAAATAAATGTTTAATTTTCTTTGTGATACGAAGGATATTGGCTCAATAGCAATTGTTATAGCAATTAGCAATCGTTAGAATTTTATAAATTTTGACTAGAAAAAGTACATGAAGTTATTGTCATTACCTACAATTGTACTTATATGAATGAAACAAATGGATTTTATAAGACCTATTATGAATTATTCGATATTTCCGTATACCGTTTGGCATTTTTTTTAGGAATTTGAATCTCGACATTTTATTTTTCTCTCTACATAGCATTCTCTTTGAATATAAAATGGTAATTTCATTTATGAATCTGAATGAAAAATTTTGAAATTATTATCAATGTAAAATTATTAGATTTTGATATTAGAAAAGATTGAATGATTATTCTTGAGATGAATCAATAACTACATTACCATTAGCATTTTTCGCTTGTGAATATATTCTTTTATACTAGACTGATTAGTAAATATTCATATCTTGATAATTTCTTAAACAAATTGCCCATCGTGACATGTCTTCACTTCCACTCATTATTTTAATTCAAGTAACAATTACGTTATCTGAAACAATTTCATTTCATTTTATTTGTTATGTTTTAGTTCTTTCATACCTACAGAGATTTGGCTCTTCTTGCATCAACACTGTTCCTTATTACTTGCATACATACCAAAAATTACGTAAAATGTGAATATAATTCATGCAGTTGGAAACAATTTCTAAAACCATTTTTGCCTTGCTGTTGATAACATTCGTCGTAATTTATTTTAATTTTTCACAATAATAATAACATTAATTTGTTATTATTTTGAATCCTTAATTCACATCCTGAATAAAACTGTTGTATTTTTTTCTTTGCTCTGTTCTATGGAGAAATAACTGAAAATCATATATTACTTGAACGATCTTAGAAGTCATCACTTCTATAATAATAATATCGATTTTCATTAACCTTAACGATTTCCACGAATTCATTGTAATTCAGGAATTGATCCATGAATGTTTACAAATTTTTACATATGAGGTGAAATTTTTTTTCGCTATTGTTAAGAGATTCGATGATCCTAACGGTTATTTACCAGTGTGACGACAGCAGGCCGGGCCAGCAGGCTGAGTTCCCATATCGACCAGTGGCGTCGGTGGTGAATGACACGCAGCGCTCTGACGTTGAATATTAATAATTGACTGCGTTTACGTTCAATAACAAGAAATCAAGTCTTATTTATTTTTATTTTAAAATACTTCAGATGTTCAAATCAGGTTTTAAGGAATACTCAGAACCTTTTTGATGACTTCAAAATCTTTACTTTTTCGCAGGCTACTGAAAATGGTTTCAGATTATTTATATCGAATCGTATTTGACAAGATCCATGGAAAGAAATTACTTTATCATTTTCATAGCGAAACAATCTGCTCAACATAAAAATAGTTCATTATGTTTTTCGATAATTTTGCATGTTGCGGCCAATCTGAAAAAATGAAAAATACTTTCTGACAGTCTCTAGCTATACGTTCCACATAAAATAATTACTACGCTTTGATGGGAGAAATTCCACACTGCCCAACATGAAAAAAGTTCAAGATTTTTTCGATACTTTGCAAAAGTGCAGCCAATCTGAAAAAATGAAAAATACTTTTGGAAGTCTCTAGCTATACGTTCCACATGAAATAATTACTACGCTTTGATGAGAAATTCTACATTGCCCAACATGAAAAAGTTCAAGATTTTTTTCGTTAATTTCGCAAGTTGCAGCCAATCTGAAAAAAAACAAAAATACTTTCTGACAGTCTCTGGCTATACGTTCCACATGAAATAATTACTACGCTTTGATAGGGAGAAATTCTACACTGCCCAACATGAAAAAGTTCAAGATTTTTTCTATAATTTTGCCAAGTTGCGGCCGTTCTGAAAAAATGAAAAATACTTTCTGATAGTCTCAGCTATACGTTCCACATGAAATAATTACTACGCTTTGATAAAGGAAGAATTCTATACTACCCAACATGAAAAAGTTCAAAGATTTTTTTTCGTTAGTTTCGCAAGTTGCAGCCAATCTGAAAAAATGAAAAATACTTTCTGACAGTCTCAGCTATACGTTCCACATGAAATAATTACTACGCTTTGATAGAAAAATTCTACACTACCCAACATGAAAAAATTTCAAGATTTTTTCTATAATTCTTTGCAAGTTGCGGCCGTTCTGAAAAAATGAAAAATACTTTCTGACAGTCTCCAGCTATACGTTCCACATGAAATAATTACTACGCTTTGATAGGGAAGAATTCTACACTGCCCAACATGAAAAAGTTCAAGATTTTTTCGTTAATTTTGCAAGTTGCGGAAGTTCTGAAAAAATAAAAATACTTTCTGACAGTCTCCAGCTATACGTTCCACATGAAATAATTACTACGCTTTGATTAGGAAGAATTCTACACTGCCCAACATGAAAAAGTTCAAGATTTTTCGTTAATTTCGCAAGTTACAGCCAATCTGAAAAAATGAAAAATACTTTCTGACAGTCTCTAGCTATACGTTCCACATAAAATAATTACTACGCTTTGATAGGAGAAATTCACACTGCCCAACATGAAAAAAAGTTCAAGATTTTTTCGATAATCTCGCAAGTTGCGGCCGTTCTGAAAAAATGAAAAATACTTTCAGGAAGTCACTAGCTATACGTTCCACATGAAATAATTACTACGCTTTGATATGAAAAATTCTAAACTGCCCAACATGAAAAAGTTCAAGATTTTTTCGTTAATTTCGTAAGTTGCAGCCAATCTGAAAAAATGAAAAATACTTTCTGATAGTCTCTAGCTATACGTTCCACATAAAATAATTACTACGCTTTGATAGGAGAAATTCCACCTGCCCAACATGAAAAAGTTCAAGATTTTTTCGATAATTTCGCAAGTTGCGGCCAATCTGAAAAAATGAAAATACTTTCTGACAGTCTCAGCTATACGTTCCACATGAAATAATTACTACGCTTTGATAGGGAAGAATTCTACACTGCCCAACATGAAAAAAGTTCAAGATTTTTCGTTAATTTTGCAAGTTGCGGAAGTTCTGAAAAAATAAAAAATACTTTCTGACAGTCTCAGCTATACGTTCCACATGAAATAATTACTACGCTTTGATAGGAGAAATTCCACACTGCCCAACATGAAAAAGTTCAAGATTTTTTCGATAATCTCATAAGTTGCAGCCGTTCTGAAAAAATGAAAAATACTTTCAGGAAGTCACTAGCTATACGTTCCACATGAAATAATTACTACGCTTTGATATGAAAAAATTCTAAACTGCCCAACATGAAAAAGTTCAAGAATTTTTTTCGTTAATTTCTCGCAAGTTGCAGCCAATCTGAAAAAATAAAAAATACTTTCTGATAGTCTCTAGCTATACGTTCCACATAAAATAATTACTACGCTTTGATAGGGAGAAAATTCCACTGCCCAACATGAAAAAGTTCAAGATTTTTTTTCGATATGTTCGCAAGTTGCAGCCAATCTGAAAAAATGAAAAATACTTTCTGACAGTCTCTATTATACGTTCCACATGAAATAATTACTACGCTTTGATAGGAAAAATTTTACACTGCTCAACATGAAAAAGTTCAAGATTTTGTTTGTTGGGCAGTTTAGAATTTTTCCTATCAAAGCGTAGTAATTATTTCATGTGGAACGTATAGCTAGTGACTAATCAGAAAGTATTTTCATTTTTCAGATTGGACGCAACTTACTGAAGTTATAGAAAAAATCTTGAATTTTTTTCATGTTGGGCAGTGTAGAATTCTTCCTATCAAAGCGTAGTAATTATTTCATGTGGTACGTATAGCTGGAGACTGTCAGAAAGTATTTTTCATTTTTCAGAACGTCCTGCACTTGCAGAAATTATAGAAAAAATTTTGAACTTTTTCATGTTGGGCAGTGTAGAATTCTTCCCATCAAAGCGTAGTAATTATTTCATGTGGGAACGTATAGGTAGAGACTGTCAGAAAGTATTTTTCATTTTTTCAGAACGACCGCACCTTGCAAAAGTATCGAAAAAATCTTGAACTTTTTCATGTTCAGCAGTGTAAAATTTTTTCCTATCAAAGCGTAGTAATTATTTCATGTGGAACGTATAGCTAGAGACTGTCAGAAAGTATTTTTCATTTTTTCAGATTGGCCGCAACTTGCGAAATTATCGAAAAAATCTTGAACTTTTTTCATGTTGGCAGTGTGGAATTCTGCCCTATCAAAGCGTAGTAATTATTTCATGTGGAACGTATAAATAGAGACTGTCAGAAAGTATTTTTCATTTTTTAAAACGACCGCACTTTGCAAAAGTATCGAAAAATCTTGAACTTTTTCATGTTTGAGCAGTTTAGAATTTTTCCTATCAAAGCGTAGTAATTATTTCATGTGAAACGTATGGCTAGTGACTTCTGAAAGTATTTTCATTTTTTCAGATTGGCCGCAACTTGCGAAGTTATAGAAAAAAATCTTGAACTTTTTTTCATGTTGGGCAGTGTAGAATTCTTCCTATCAATGCGTAGTAATCATTTCATGTGGAAACGTATAGCTGGAGACTGTCAGAAAGTATTTTCATTTTTTCAGAACGACCTGCAACTTGCGAAATTATCGAAAAAAATCTTGAACTTTTTTTCGTGTTGGGCAGTGTGGAATTCTGCCCTATCAAAGCGTAGTAATTATTTCATGGAACGTATAGCTAGAGACTGTCAGAAAGTATTTTCATTTTTTCAGATTGGCTGCAACTTGCGAAGATTATAGAAAAAAATCTTGAACTTTTTTCATGTTGGGCAGTGTAGAATTCTTCCCTATCAAAGCGTAGTAATTATTTCATGTGGAACGTATAGCTAGAGACTGTCAGAAAGTATTTTTCATTTTTTCAGATTGGCCAAACTTATGAAGTTATAGAAAAATCTTGAACTTTTTTCATGTTGGGCAGTGTAGGAATTCTTCCTATCAAAGCGTAGTAATTATTTCATGTGGAACGTATAGCTAGTGACTTCGAAAGTATTTTTCATTGTTTCAGATTGGCCGCAACTTGCGAAGTTATAGAAAAAATCTTGAACTTTTTTCATGTTGGGCAGTGTAGAATTCTTCCCTATCAAAGCGTAGTAATCATTTCATGTGGAACGTATAGCTGAGACTGTCAGAAAGTATTTTTCATTTTTTCAGAACGGCCGCAACTTGCGAAATTATCGAAAAAATCTTGAACTTTTTTCGTGTTGGGCAGTGTGGAATTCTGCCCTATCAAAGCGTAGTAATTATTTCATGTGGAACGTATAGCTAGAGACTGTCAGAAAGTATTTTTCATTTTTTTCAGATTGGCCGCAACTTGCGAAATTAACGAAAAAATCTTGAAATGTTTTCATGTTGGGCAGTGTAGAATTCTTCCTATCAAAGCTTAGTAATTATTTCATGTGGAACGTATAGCTAAAGACTGTCAAAAGTATTTTTCATTTTTCCAGATTGGCCGCAACTTGCGAAGTTATAGAAAAAATCTTGAACTTTTTCATGTTGGGCAGTGTAGAATTCTTCCCTATCAAAGCGTAGTAATCATTTCATGTGGAACGTATAGCTGGAGACTGTCAGAAAGTATTTTTCATTTTTTCAGAACGGCTGCAACTTGCGAAATTATCGAAAAAATCTTGAACTTTTTCGTGTTGGGCAGTGTGGAATTCTGCCCTATCAAAGCGTAGTAATTATTTCATGTGGAACGTATAGCTGGAGACTGTCAGAAAGTATTTTCATTTTTTCAGATTGGCCGCAACTTGCGAAATTATCGAAAAAAAATCTTGAACTTTTTTCATGTTGGGCAGTGTAGAATTCTTCCCTATCAAAGCGTAGTAATTATTTCATGTGGAACGTATAGCTAGAGACTGTCAGAAAGTATTTTTCATTTTTCAGATTGGCCGCAACTTGCGAAATTATCGAAAAAATCTTGAACTTTTTCATGTTGGGCAGTGTGGAATTCTGCCCTATCAAAGCTGTAGTAATTATTTCATGTGGAACGTATAGCTAGAGACTGTCAGAAAGTATTTTTCATTTTTTCAGATTGGCCGCAACTTGCGAAATTATCGAAAAAAAATCTTGAACTTTTTTCATGTTGGGCAGTGTAGAATTCTTCCCTATCAAAGCGTAGTAATTATTTCATGTGGAACGTATAGCTAGTGACTTCCCGAAAGTATTTTTCATTTTTTCAGATTGGCCGCAACTTGCGAAGTTATGAAAAAATCTTGAACTTTTTCATGTTGGGCAGTGTAGAATTCTTCCCTATCAAAGCGTAGTAATCATTTCATGTGGAACGTATAGCTGGAGACTGTCAGAAAGTATTTTTCATTTTTCAGAACGGCCGCAACTTATGAAATTATCGAAAAAATCTTGAACTTTTTCGTGTTGGGCAGTGTGGAATTCTGCCCTATCAAAGCGTAGTAATTATTTCAT
Source organism: Micraspis discolor (assembly GCA_030674115.1). Lineage (NCBI taxonomy): Eukaryota > Metazoa > Arthropoda > Insecta > Coleoptera > Coccinellidae > Micraspis > Micraspis discolor. The sequence continues at coordinate 24,739 of JARTUT010002241.1, forward strand.
GTGGAACGTATAGCTAGAGACTGTCAGAAAGTATTTTCATTTTTTCAGATTGGCCGCAACTTGCGAAATTAACGAAAAAAAATCTTGAAATGTTTTCATGTTGGGCAGTGTAGAATTCTTCCCTATCAAAGCGTAGTAATTATTTCATGTGGAACGTATAGCTAGAGACTGTCAGAAAGTATTTTTCATTTTTCCAGATTGGCCGCAACTTGCGAAGTTATAGAAAAAATCTTGAACTTTTTTCATGTTGGGCAGTGTAGAATTCTTCCCTATCAAAGCGTAGTAATCATTTCATGTGGAACGTATAGCTGAGACTGTCAGAAAGTATTTTTCATTTTTTCAGAACGGCCGCAACTTGCGAAATTATCGAAAAAATCTTGAACTTTTTCGTGTTGGGCAGTGTGGAATTCTGCCCTATCAAAGCGTAGTAATTATTTCATGTGGAACGTATAGCTGGAGACTGTCAGAAAGTATTTTTCATTTTTTTCAGATTGGCCGCAACTTGCGAAATTATCGAAAAAATCTTGAACTTTTTTCATGTTGAGCAGTGTAAAATTTTTCCTATCAAAGCGTAGTAATTATTTCATGTGGAACGTATAGCTGGAGACTGTCAGAAAGTATTTTTCATTTTTTCAGATTGGCCGCAACTTGCGAAATTATCGAAAAAATCTTGAACTTTTTCATGTTGGGCAGTGTGGAATTCTGCCCTATCAAAGCGTAGTAATCATTTCATGTGGAACGTATAGCTGGAGACTGTCAGAAAGTATTTTTCATTTTTTCAGAACGGCCGCAACTTGCGAAATTATCGAAAAAAATCTTGAACTTTTTTTCGTGTTGGGCAGTGTGGAATTCTGCCCTATCAAAGCGTAGTTATTATTTCATGTGGAACGTATAGCTGGAGACTGTCAGAAAGTATTTTTCATTTTTTCAGATTGGCCGCAACTTGCGAAATTATCGAAAAAATCTTGAACTTTTTCATGTTTAGCAGTGTAAAATTTTTCCCTATCAAAGCGTAGTAATTATTTCATGTGGAACGTATAGCTGGAGACTGTCAGAAAGTATTTTTCATTTTTTTCAGATTGGCCGCAACTTGCGAAATTATCGAAAAAATCTTGAACTTTTTTCATGTTGGGCAGTGTGGAATTCTGCCCTATCAAAGCGTAGTAATCATTTCATGTGGAACGTATAGCTGGAGACTGTCAGAAAGTATTTTTCATTTTTTCAGAACGGCCGCAACTTGCGAAATTATCGAAAAAATCTTGAACTTTTTCGTGTTGGGCAGTGTGGAATTCTGCCCTATCAAAGCGTAGTAATTATTTCATGTGGAACGTATAGCTAGAGACTGTCAGAAAGTATTTTCATTTTTTCAGATTGGCCGCAACTTGCGAAATTAACGAAAAAAATCTTGAAATGTTTTCATGTTGGGCAGTGTAGAATTCTTCCCTATCAAAGCGTAGTAATTATTTCATGTGGAACGTATAGCTAGAGACTGTCAGAAAGTATTTTTCATTTTTTCAGATTGGCCGCAACTTATGAAATTATCGAAAAAAAATCTTGAACTTTTTTCATGTTGGGCAGTGTAGAATTTTTCCCTATCAAAGCGAAGTAATTATTTCATGTGGAACGTATAGCTAGAGACTGTCAGAAAGTATTTTTCATTTTTTCAGATTGGCCGCAACTTGCGAAATTAACGAAAAAAATCTTGAACTTTTTTTAATTTTGGGTAGTGTAGAATTCTTCCATATCAAAGCGTAGTAATTATTTCATGTGGAACGTATAGCTAGAGACTGTCAGAAAGTATTTTTCATTTTTCCAGATTGGCCGCAACTTGCGAAATTAACGAAAAAAAATCTTGAACTTTTTCCATGTTGACCAGATTGTTTCCCTATGAAAGCGAGATAGTATTTTCTATCCATGAATCTTGTCAAATACGATTCGATATAAATAATCTGAAACCATTTTCGATAGGATGCAAAAAAAGTAAAGATTTTGGAAGTCATCAAAAGGTTTTGAGTATTCCTTAAACCCGATTTGTTTATCTGAAGTATTTTAAGATAAAAATAAGTAAGACTTGATTTCTTCTTATTGAACGTAAACGCAGTCAACTAATATTCAGCGTCAGAGCGCAGCGTGTCATTGACTACATTCACCACCGACGCCACTGGTCGATATGGTAACTTTGGGATCTCGGCCTGCTGGCCCGGCCTGCTGTCGTCACACTGGTCGGTTATTTTACTCTGGTGTTAACATGGGTGACGTCATACAATTAACCGTGTCTATTGAATTTGTATGATTATAGAGGTCGCTTGTGTGGCCATTTGACTGAATGCAAGCCATATATATACATATAATATAATGTAACTCACAGTCGTAATAACGGAGAAGGAATCCTCCATTATAATAATATCGATTTTCATTTTCTTAAAGATTTCTTTGAAATCGGTGTAATTCAGAATTCTTAGATGAGTTTTTAGCAAGTTATCCATATGAATAGTTTTTTTAATTCGTTAAGAATATGAGTCTCTTAACAGTCAATTTACTTTAATAAAAGAGTAAAGATTACTCTATGACTCTTATGTTAACATGAGTGACGTCGTATAATTAATCGTGTCTATTTCATTCGCATGATTATAGAGGGCATGTGTGTTGCCCCTTAACTGAATGAAGAATGAAAATTTATCTGAAAACCAAATGCAATGCATGTGCAAGTGTTGTTTTTTTTTAATTTCATTTCTTTTCTTACCTCTGATATAATAATACGTTTACATTTCAGACTTCAATCGTTATTATATTTACTAATTCTGTTATCGTTTACATTTCAGAATACCGTAGTGGAGAATGTAAGTTTCAGTTTCATAATTTACATTTTAAATTTATACTTTCCAAATATTTTATTGCATTCCACCTCAATAATATTGACAAGACAAAATAGGAGAGACAACTTTTATTATTACCTCTAAAACGATAATAGTCTTTTCATATTCACTAATCATTTTTAATTGTTTATATTTCAGAAAAGCGAAGCTGTGCCTGCTGTGAGTTTCATTTTTATATTACTATTTATATATATTTATATATTATACTACATTTATACTTCTTTATATGTTTCGTAATTTCACATGACAAAATAGTGCAGATAACTTTTCTCATCGCTAAATTGATAATAGTCTTTCTAAATTCACAAATTCATTTTATTCCTTTACATGTCGCCATCGACGTCTGTAGAATTAAGTTTCATTTTTACTTTTCACCAATTATACTGCATTACATTTTACTGAAATCAAAAAGTTCAAAAAACCGAAAGAGCAAAAGCAACTTTTATTAGCTTTGAAAAAATATTCACCTCTAAACGACAATAATCTTTTCCTATTCACTAATTATTTTTAATGGTTTATATTTCAGAAAAGCGAAGCGGTGCCTGGTGTAAGTTCCATTTTTATCATTGCTATTTATCATTTATACTGCTTCACATGTTATGAAATTTCACATGACAAAATAATGCAGGCATCTTTTCTTATCGCTAAAATGATAATAATATTTTTAAATTCAATAATTAATTTTATTCCTTCACATTTCAGCCATCGACGTCTGCAGAAGTAAGTTTTATTTTTATTATTCATCAATCATACTGCATTACATTTTACGAAAATTAGAAAGTTCAAAAAACCGAAAGAGCAAAAGAAACTTTATTAGCTTTGAAAAAATATTCACCTCTAAAACGACAATAATCTTTTCTTTCCTATTCACTAATTATTTTTAATGGTTTATATTTCAGAAAAGCGAAGCGGTACCTGGTGTAAGTTCCATTTTTATCATTGCTATTTATCATTTATACTGCTTCACATATTACGAAATTTCACATGACAAAATAATGCAGGCAACTTTTCTTATCGCTAAAATGATAATAATCTTTCTAAATTCACTAATTAATTTTATTCCTTTACATTTCAGCCATCGACGTCTGCTGAAGTAAGTTTTATTTTTATTATTTATCAATCATACTGCATTACATTTTACGAAAATTAAAAAGTTCAAAAAACCGAAAGAGCAAAAGCAACTTTTATTAGCTTTGAAAAAGTAATATATGATATTTTCTAATTATTTTATTGTTTTTATTACAGAATTCCGTAGCTGACAATGTAAGTTCCATTTTCATCATTATTTCTTATGAATTATACTGATTACGAAAATTGACAAGCGGAATATGTTAAAATAAAAGTCAGACTAACTTTTCATGGTTTATTTCTACTATCTCCTTGGTATTCCAATACAATACAATACACAATGACTACTATTTAACTTAACACATTGTACATTCTTAACTCATCTCTCCTTCTAGAATCTTCTATCATAGAACACATATATTAATATTTAGGTTAGGCCACAGAACAGAAAAATTATTCTTATAACAATTTAGTGAGATTGCTCACAACATTTCTTTTAACATTCCTCCTCAATCGAAACTAAATTAAGTCTATCGATACACATTCTGAAATTAATTTTACTTAAAGGTTTGGTAAAGACATCCGCTGTTTGATCTCGTGTATTAATATACTCTAACTTAACTAATCCACTTTCTACTAACTGTTTAATAAAATTATATTTGATATCTAGATGTTTCATTAATTTTTGATCGTGATTTTTAACAGCTTTAATGGTACTTTGATTGTCTTCAAATATACATACTTCTTTAATGTCTAATTTAAAATCTTTCAACAATTTTAATAACCACATCATTTCTTTTTACTGCTTCACATAAAGAAACTAATTCAGCTTCTGCCGTACTGAGTGCGATACAATTCTGTTTCTTACTCCGCCAAATTACTACATTATCATATACTTTGAATAGATATCCGGATGTGGATTTCCTATCTTCATCCCTAGCCCAGTCCGAATCAGCGTAACCAACCAAGACAGAGCAGCTATTGTTACTGAAATATTTCAATTTTAGATTTAGTGTACCTTTGATATACCGTAAAATCCGCTTTAGTGCAATCCACAAATCATTACTTGGTTTGGATTGGAATCGGCTTAAATAATAAACTGCTGCAGCTAAGTCTGGTCGAGTTCCTACAGTGACATACATCAATGATCCAATTAAGGATCGACATCTGAGTTCCAGAGTATTGTCGATTAAACATTCACTGCTAGTCATTTTAAAATTAACATCCATTGGTGTAGCAATGGGCTTGCAATTTTCCATACCATATTTAACTAATACTTTTTTCAAATAATCTGACTGATCCATTAATATGCTATCATTTGTTTTCACTATTGAAATACCCAAATACATCAAATTATTTCTTCCCAAATCTTTCATCCTGAATTCATTGCATAAAAATCTTTTAGCTCAGAAATTTTCTTCTCATCTGTTCCCACAATTAAAAGATCATCCACATACAATAAAATATATATACGATCTTTGATGTAAAAGCAATAATCATTGTCCGATTTAGAAAACCCAAATTTTGTGATTAATTCATGAAAATGATCATACCAATATTTTGGTGATTTTTGAGCCCATAAAGTGATTTTGTAAGCTTTAAAACTAAACCATCTTTTACTTTGATGCCTTTAGGAGGGCTTAAATACACTTGTTCCTCAATACGCCCATATAAAAATGCTCCCTTGACATCCATCTGATGTATATCATAATTATTCTGTATTGCGATTGCTAAAACAATTCTTAAAGTTTGGAGTCGAAGAACAGGAGAATATGTATCTTCACTATGGTCCTTTTTGTTGAAAACCCTGAACGACAAGTCGGGCTTTATATATTGGTTCTTTATTTTTAAGTTCTTTTCTTGAAAATACCCATTTTGTGTCAATCGTCTTGATATTCTCAGGTTTTTTACTTGTATCCAAGTTTTACTTTCCTCTAATATATTTACTTCCGCCTCCACTGCTCTCATCCATTTATCTCTGTCTGACCGTTGATCTATTTCATCTATGGTTTTGGGAATATCATCATCATATTCCAACAAATAAGCGAACATTGCTTCTTCCTCGGATTCGAAATTTGTAATATAGTCTTTGTGCCATACCGGCTTGTTTCTATTCCTTTTTGTTTGTGAACTACTTTCTTCATGTACTGGAATAAATTCTTCCTCCTGAATGTTTGGCTCATCCTGTATGTCTTCGTTCATATTTCCTTCCTTTGTTTTACTTTCCTGTTATATCTGAGTTTCTCTATTTCTAATGAGTCTGGTGTATTCAACTTGTTCTCATCAAATACAACATTTCTTCCAATTTCTATTTTTCTTCTTTCAGGATCCCATAATCTATAGGAGCTGTTTGGCCCATATCCTACCATGATTAGCTTCTTTGCCTTACTGTCCAACTTTGTTCTTAATTGATCAGGCACATGTTTGTATGCTATGCTTCCAAACACTCTCAACTTCTCTAAGTTTGGTTTTGTTCCTTCCCATAGTTCGATAGGAGTCTTATCCATATTGCTGGTTGGACTTCGGTTTGTTAGATATGCTGAAACATAGATTGCCTCTCCCCACATATCTTTTGGTAAATTTGAGTCTATTAAGAGAGTTCTAGCTTTTTCCACCACAGTTCTATTTAATCTTTCCGCTTTCCCATTCATTTCTGGATTATATGATACTATATACTTCAATCTTATACCCTTACTTCTACAAAAGGCCTTCATCTCATTTGAAGTGTACTCTCCTCCATTATCTAATCTTAAATTTAAAATATTTGTCCCAAAATGGTTTGTAGCGTAAGCTTCATATTCTCTAAAACGTTCAAAAACCTCAAATTTATTTTTCAGCAAATATATTATGACCATATGAGAATAATCATCTAAAAATGTCACGAAATAACGAAAACCGTCCCAAGTTGTCGGAGAAATGGGTCCACATACATCAGTGTGAACTACCTCTAAAGGTTTATTTGCTCTATATCCCTTTCCCTTAAATGGTTGCCTTGTCATTTTTCCCATTATACATGGTTCACATGTTAATCTTTCGAAATTCATATTGCTTAATTCATCTAACTTATCCATACCTTCCGCCAGACCACTTCTACTTAAGACTTTCAAATTTTGTAGGCCTAAATGTCCTAAACGCCTATGCCACAAATTGACTAAATCATCTCTATAATTTAATGAGTTGTGAACGGTATAATTTGCCGAGTTATCTATTTCCATTTTAACTAAGTATAAAGAACCTTCCTTTTTTCCAATCATAACTGCTCTATCTTTGATTGACGCTTGTACTTCATTATTTTCAAATAATACCTTTAAACCATTATTTTCTAGTTTTGAAACAGACATAAGATTCTTTTAACATCAGGACAATAATATACATTCTTAATTTTACATGGAACTCTCCTATTATTAACAAAACTAATTGCATCAATATTTCCTATGCCTTTAGCTTCTAAATAAACACCTCCCTTAGCTACAGATATCTTTTTAGGAATTTTAAACTCATTATAGTCAGAAAAAGCATTCAAGTCACTCACTAGATGATCGGAACACCCAGAGTCAACACACCAGGTTAAATTATTTTCAGCCAAGTAAGAATTTTCAAATGGCTCACCTGATCCTGTGTCTGTCATAAATACCACCTTTGCTTGGTCGTCCCTGTTGTCAGCTGTGGCTGCATAACCTCCTCTTGACCAATTCTGGAACCTATTTCTACTATATGTATTCGAATTCTGACCTCGTCCATTCTTATTTGTGTTCCTTGTTGAACCTTGGGTAGTTCTGTTCTGGTTTCTGTCGCCACGTCCTTGGTAATATTGTCAGGTTTATTTCTATATCTGCATTGAATTTTTGTGCCCTCGTTTTCCACATATATAACATGAAAAAGCATAATTTAATGAACTGGATGTTTCAGCTACTGGTTTTGCTCTTTTCTCCTCTTCACCCAATAGTCTGTTTTTGACAAACCCTAATTCCAGATTGGGCTGAGTTTCAATGGCAGTGACTACTGCTTCGTAACTTTTGGGCATTGACATTAGAATGTAATTTATTTTTTCTTCTTGGCTTATTTCACCCCAGAATCTTGTAGTTGTGAAAATAGTTCATCCAGTTTGACGAAATGGTTCTGCAATGATTCCCTTTCATTGAACTTTATTTCATTTAAACTTCGTCGAATGAACAATCGGCTGCGCACCCTCTGCTTGAATACCTGCTCCAGATTATAAAACATATCATAAGCACTTTCCATGTTTCTTATGTATTCCAAATGTGTGTCTGCTACTCCTCCAATTAAAATGGCTTGGGCTTTGGCTTCCCTGATTTCATTTTTCTTCGTTCAGACTATAATCTTTATTGAGAACTGCTTCTACAACTCCATTGTCCGCAGGATACTTTTGATTCGAAACTCCCATGCTGAAAAGTTATTTCCAGAGAATGGGGTTAGGTTGTATTTTTCCTTCGTAGTCATTTTTCATAAACCACGCTCTGCTACCACTGTTAAAATAAAAGTCAGACTAACTTTTCATGGTTTATTTCTACTATCTCCTTGGTATTCCAATACAATACAATACACAATGACTACTATTTAACTTAACACATTGTACATTCTTAACTCATCTCTTCTTCTAGAATCTTCTATCATAGAACACATATATTAATATTTAGGTTAGGCCACAGAACAGAAAAATTATTCTTATAACAATTTAGTGAGATTGCTCACAACATTTCTTTTAACAGAATAACTGAGGCTACTTTTTTTTTACCTTTACAATGATGATAATCTTTGATAGTTACTGATTATTTTTAATTGTTTATATTTCAGAAAAGCGAGGGAGTGCCAGGTGTAAGTTTCATTTTTATCATTCTCATTCTTCATTTAAAATGCTTTCTTTCCGTGTTACGAAATTTGTCATGACAAAATAGTCCAGGCAACATTTCTTATCATTAAAATGATAATAATCTCTCCTAATACATTAATTTATTTCAATTCTTTACATTTCAGCCATCTGCTGCTGTTAAGGCAGAAGTAAGTTTTATCTTTACTTTCCATCAATTATTCAGCATTATATTTCATGGAATTTAAAAAGTTTTAAAAACCCAAATAGCAAAAGCAACTTTTATAAACTTTAAAAAATAATATTTATTATATACTAATTTTATCAATCGTTTTTATTTCAGAATAAAGGGACCAAACGTAAGTTTCATTTTTATCATTGTTTTTCATCTGTTTTACTGCATTACATTTCAATAAAATAAACAAGATCAACAAAACGAAATAGCAGAAGCAACTTTTCTTCGTTCTGAAGAAATAATAGTAATAAATATTTTATATTTACTAATTTTTTTATTGTTTTCATTTCAGAAGAATAATAGATCTGCTGTAAGTTTTATTTTTTATTATTATTTTTATCAATTTTAGTACATTGCAATTTATCTAAAAAACAAAATTAAATAGCAGAAGCAATTTTTCTTACCTTTGACATAATCTTTTATATTTAATAATTTTCTTAATCGTTTTTATTTCAAAAATTCTACGAACCAAACGAACGTTATTCTTATCATAATTTTTCATCAATTATATTACTTTTCATTTTTTCATGGAAAATGACAAGATGAAATTTTCCATATCACTGATAATATTTTCATATTAACTAATTATTTTTGATCGTTTTCATTTCAGCACAACAACAGAATACACAATGTGAGTTTTATTATCATCATTATTTTTCATTAATAATTATGCATTCCATTTTATGAAAACTTACAAACCAAAATTGTAGAACTAACAATAAACCAAATTCAATCAAATCATTTTTCCGAAATCAAGTCTCAAATAAGTTAACAATATGATTAATTCATCATTAAAAAGTAATTTTTTCATTTTAACTACTAATCAATCTTGATTTGTTTTTGCATGTTTTTTTAATTTTCTATGAGTTTCGCATACTTTTTTTATGTTGTTCAGAACAAAAAATTTAAACAAATATTTTTTCAGGATTATATGATGGAGTTGCTGAGGTCGCAACGCATGTTTGCGGCCTCGCAATTAAAGATTGCATCGGCGATGGCGCATAACGTAAGTGTATTCATTATATTATTATATAATAATATTATTATTATGCTGATTAGAAATATAAATAAATAAATGATGCTTTAAATAATTACGCAATTGCTGCAAAAAATAAATTGAATTTATTGGTCTATGTTTTCAAAAAACGTCAAAATTACTGTGTTTTTATTATGAGAGTCTACTAAAAGTCATTCAATCTGCCAATATTTCTCAGAAAAAATTTGGAAATGAAAGATGATATATGAATTGAAAATTAAATGACATAACAACTGTTAATGTTCTTTTCATTGCTTTTTTTGTAATGTTTCACGAGTGGGCTTGGCTAAATACATAATATCATGGCACACTACTCGGAAATTCTGAATTCAATTCCAGATCTAATGAGAGATATATAACTGTAGATATAGATATATTCCACAGAATTGTCATAGTATTATAGTTGAATCAGCACTTAATATGAGTAATTTTTGAATTAGTAATGATTCTTTTTATAAAACATACTTAATATAATTTTTTTTGTAGAAATGGAATGGTCGCCGCCATAAAAATTTTAAAAAAAGAAAAAATAGGAGAGAAAAGAAAATAGAAGAAAAAAAAATAAAAAATAAGAGTTATTCAAGTTGTTTTATTCAATACATAAAATATTATCTTTCCCCTTTTTCGTGATTTTTTCTTACGCTTTTTGGTATGTTCTAACGCTATTTCACGATTGTTTTGAAGTCTTTCCTTTTTTTTGCGCATTTTCGGGTTTTTTAGATACTTTCATTTCTCTACAAAGCAGGTAAAGGTAAATAATCTTAATATAAAGCCTCATTTAACCTTTTTGCTCTTTTAGAATTCATGAAAATTTGATAATATGAAAACATAAGTAACAAAATATGTATTCGATAGAAAAATTACCCGAAATGGACTGTTAATGGTGATATTATTTATATTTACATTTCATAATGATTTATTCTCTTTATTTTTAGTTAATCATATATCCACCTGGAATGAATATAAAGATTTAATGCGATCAATTTCCAAGACTGTTCTTAGTTTGATTCCTCTTCTCCAAACATAAAGGAAGGCACCAGTAAAATTAGGCGTAAGTTATTGAAATGCCGCTAGGATTCATCAACAGCTGAAATTTAACGCGATTTCCAACAATTTTATGTAATTTAAAAAGAAGTCATGAATTCGTTTCTCTACAAAGTAGGTAAGAAGGTAAATAATCTTAATGTAAAGCCCCTTATAACTTTTTTTTCTCTCTTAGAATTCATGAAAATACGAGTATAATTTCAGATAATAATCATTTATATTTATTTTTAGTTCATCGAAACATAACGATAAGACACAAATAATTTTGTTAAAGGAACTACTTAAACAGAGATTATACATGTGTTCCATAGGACCCATTTTCAAATTAGTATGTCAGTGACATTTTTTTCTATTATAAATGTTTAATTAATTTATTTGTTTCAGTTTACTGCAAATATCTGTCCATTGATTTACTCACAATTTTGAGTGACCAACAATTAATGTTCATAGGCCACTCCAAAAGGATGAATTTAAAATCAGGCAATCAAGCATTGTTTGTTGTTCCTGGCATTTCTCTGCTAATTCACCAAAGATGAATATCTACAAAACAAAATACATCTGGAAATGGTTGTCTTCAACATGGGGCTACTAAGTGATGTATACTGAAATTTTCTGTTCTTGATCTTTTTTTCCTAATAGATATATATGATCTCTTCAAAAAAATTCAAATGATAATCTTTTGAAATATTTTTTATATTTTATATCATGAATGACAACTTTGATCTATATTTGTATTGACAGATACATTTGAATTCTTTCAATATTATTGTGAAAACCATTTATTGATTTCCCATTTTAATGTTGATAATAAATTAAAATAACCTTGATTAGAAAATGCACTAAAATTCATCATTGTAGATAACATTGTACTTTACATATTTTTCAAAGTTGTATATTTAATTCAATGTTTCACATAGACAATTTTTGAAAAAGTAACTCTCTATTTTATAGAAACGGAAAGGAAATACGAGAAACCATTATTTACACAACAAGAATAGAGACCGGATTATGAAGATGTTCCGACAAGTGAGAAAAAATTTTAAATGGAGAATATGAAGAACAAACCAGAAAATGACATCGAGAAAACAAATAACAGCAGAAATACCAACATCCACCTAGAAACAGTTACATTTTTCTTTAGTCTTTGTATTCTCTTCTGCAATACTTGGATGGTAAATTTTTTTATTATATTTCCATATTTCCTTCCAATCATAAATGAAACCTTCAATTAATATTTCTCATTTTATTGTTCATAGCAATTATGATTTATTGAAATGTATTACATCTTGAAATTTAATCGTACCTCATTTCCCATTTTATTGTTGATAAAACCAAAGAAACTTCAATTGTGAAGATAAATTGTTGAATCTTTATTTTCAGGTATGCTGATCTGTTGCGGTTCAAGAAATATGATTTGTTAGGAAAAAACTTATGGGCAAATTCAATAGATTCATCATTCAATGATTAAAAGAAACTTTCTAATAATTGAAGAGAAACACATCAATTGGAAATGACATGAGATTTCATCTATCGACAACTTTCATACAGCAGAAGACAGATTTGAACTGTTTTGTTTGGAACTAAGGAAAATCCCTCCCGATCAATTGGGTACTCTCAATTTTGATGGCAACAGAGCATATAAGTGAGTCATCTTTTTCCATTAACAAATCTTTCTTTCCTTAAAATCTATTCATTTAGAAACGATACACGTTTTTAGTATATCGTATATATTTAAAAAAAATTAATCATTTTATTTATTATGCCTATCAAATTTATGGCTTTTATTTTTAATAAATTCTTTCTCAATTGTTTTTCAGAGTCATTTAAAAATGGAACCGTCATTCAAGGGACATGTGCAGTAGATTGTTACAACTGCAGCTGATTTTTCAAAATATTTCGTAACATAAATGTTGTTATTCTACCCAAATATATCTTCATTTTAACTGTTGCAATTAAATAAAATGTTAGTAAACACTCTTCCTATTTTATTTATGATATATATTACTTTGGTTCATTATAATAATCGTGATAAAATGTCAGAATTTCTCATTCGGTTCCGATGATAGCCGAACGCGAGCTCCGATTTTGAAAATTCGGCATCGATTTTTCGTTCGACATCGGCGGTAGAAGATCGTTCAGGATTTTCACGTGGTCGAATAAGAATCTACAGGAGATTCCGAATCTCCATATACCACTTACAGATCGGGAAGCGAACAAAAAATACCTAAATTATGCGTTTGAAAATCGGCATTTCAGGCTCGGTTTCGCGCCATTGCGATGTAGCTTGACGCAGATCTGTCTGACCTTCAGAATTGTCATTTCGAATTTGCAAGTAAATTCGATTGAAACATTCCGTTGAGGGTAATATTTATATATTCGGTTTTCATAACGATTAATTTCTTTATTTACAGTAAATAATCCATCTGGAAGAATGAATATCAAAATATAATGCCTTCGATGTCAATACGACATATGTAAACACGATCTGGAAGTACAAAAATTAGCTCAGGTATTTATTCGATTATAAATCAAAGATAAATCAATCTAGCATATCGTTTCATTTCAGTTATCTCTCAAGAATGAATGAATATATATCAAAATACATTTTTCTGAGATGTAAACAACGGATGTTCTATTTATTTACATGACATTCGAGGAATGAATGAAATGGTCCAAATCTTGACACCATTCATCTCTATTCCATGAACTAAGTAAGTAGAAATGTGAGTAATCTCCTTAAGATAAAGCCCCTTCTAAACATCTTTTTCTCTGTTACAATCGACGAGGCTTTAAAAAATAATTTAGAATAGTCTCATTGTCATTTTGAATTTGCAAGTAAATTCGATTTAAATATTCTGTTGAGGTAATATTTATATATTCGGTTTTCATAACGATTAATTCTCTTTATTTACAGTGAATAATCCATCTGGAAGAATGAATATCAAAATATAATGCCTTCGATGTCAATACGACATATTTAAACACGATCTGGAAGTACAAAAATTAGCTCAGGTATTTATTCGATTATAAATTAAAGATAAATCAATCTAGCATATCGTTTCATTTCATTTATCTCTCAAGAATGAATGAATATATATCAAAATACATTTTTCTAAGATGTAAACAACGGATGTTCTATTTATTTACATGACATTCGAGGAATGAATGAAATGGTCCAAATCTTGACACCATTCATCTCTATTCCATGAACTAAGTAAGTAGAAATGTGAGTAATCTCCTTAAGATAAAGCCCTTCTAAACATCTTTTCTCTGTTAGAATCGACGAGGCTTTAAAAAATAATTTAGAATAGTCTCATTGTCATTTCGAATTTACCAAGTAAATTGATTTAAATATTCCGTTGAGGGTAATATTTATATATTGGTTCTCATAACGATTAATTCTCTTTATTTACAGTGAATAATCCATCTGGAAGAATGAATATCAAAATATAATGCCTTCGATGTCAATACATATTTAAACACGATCTGGAAGTACAAAAATTAGCTCAGGTATTTATTCGATTATAAATTAAAGATAAATCAATCTAGCATATCGTTTCATTTCATTTATCTCTCAAGAATGAATGAATATATATCAAAATACATTTTTCTGAGATGTAAACAACGGATGTTCTATTTATTTACATGACATTCGAGGAATGAATGAAATGGTCCAAATCTTGACACCATTCATCTCTATTCCATGAATCCAAGTAAGTAGAAATGTGAGTAATCTCCTTAAGATAAAGCACCTTTATTATATCATCACAATTTTATTGGTTGCATATTTTACAATGCAAATGTTAATGCTTGCCTCATATTTGAAACTTTCACTGTGTTGCTATATAACTCATGTTTTTGGATATCCCTTATATTCCAATGTAGAATTTTAATTGAAATGCATATTACCCTCTTTCTAATTTTGTTTTTTTTTTTTTTTGCTTCAGATGCAATATACTTCTTCGGTAATATCCAGTTGTCGCTCCTCATTAAGAAGATGCTTAATAATTTTCGAATTGCGGTGAGCAGAAATTTGCATTATGGTTTGCCGATTGTTTAATATGCAGTCTATTGGAGATTCAATCTATCAAGAAAGCACTTTGATTCCTGAAATGCACAAATGGTGGTGAAACGTGAGCATTACAACAGATTGTGTTGATTGGTTCTCTCTTATATAAGGAGATTTGGTAGAGTTTTCAATCTTATTGTTGCACCTGTATATTTACAGTAATATACAATTTGGAAGAGATTGTCATTGCATGCATTGGTTCTGATGAAAGAATCTAAATTGAAGTCATTGTTTATTTGGTTGAGTGCATCACACTAATTTTCACATAATTATTCATTCTAATTTGGAAAAGCCTGCTTAGCACAAGCTATTTCTTCCAAAGCAACATAAATGTTATGTTTCTGAAAAAAAGATTTTTAACTTAAGTAATTTTTTTGCAATATTCTAAAGGAATTATTGTTTGCTTCAAAGTCATGGAATTAAATATTTGTATTACCTACTTGGTAATTCTTTTGGATCCGCTAAATTTCTTACACTCGCCCATTTCCAGTTCTTTTTATGAAAATCTGTTGCTTACCTCTTCAAACACTATTATTTTTTCATTACATAACCCATATTTATCTTAGTACTAATGATATTGGCTTATAAAACCCAGTGATCTCAGTTACTAATTTTGCTCTTTCTTATTTCAGCTGAACTACACTGTTGTGCTATGCAAATAGATTTTCATTGTTACATCTTCTACGATTTGGTGGGACGTTGCATGCCATTCATTCATTCGTCTGAGGAAAATGTTGGTTATTTTGCAGGAATGAGAGAGCATTCTATTACAGTAGTATTCAGTTATTCAAGAGGGTACTTCAAATTTATTGTAAAGGGCCTTTGCAAGTTAATGTGTATGAGCCTGTTGAAATAATTGTACTCACGTTGACTTCATTTCTTAAGGGAAAATTTTTTCTTCTCTTGATTTAAAAAGAATCACATGAATAAACTATATTATTCCATTTTCAATTTTCACAAAATGCAATTATTCAGAGTATTCAGGTGGTCATGTTTGTTCATTCAACTTTCTTGCATTCACTGGCATCCAATTTCTATCGTACTAGAACATATTGTGTTGCTCAGCCATATGAATTGTGTAGACATTAAATATATAAAAATTTTGGGAATGAAATTGCTTTTTACAATTGTTGTTTGTTGTAAAATGTTTATATATGCTTCATTGTATACAAACTTCATCAAATGAAATAGATCAAGAGTAGAATTACAGAGAAACCATATTCAGTATTACGATATTCACATACAAACATTTGTGGATTTTCAAAAATTTCTGTTCTGTTTCTACTTCGTAGCATATGTTATTTTTCAAATATAGATTTTAATATATGATGTTTTAAATTCAATAGTAGAATTTTTGGAAAAGTTCAGATTGGCCACTTTTATAATAAAAATTTGTAATTCCCTCAACCAATTGCCAGTTGTGTATTATTTTATCAATTCATACCTATTGTCTCATTTCAGTAGATGTAATTTATATTCGTTTAAATCAAGTTAACAAGAAATTAATTTTTATATTTTATATATTTTTTCTATTTGAAGTGTAACTGTATATTTTATATATAGCTAAAATTTATCAAATAAGACATGTTTTCAAGTAATTTCAAAATATCCAACGTTAATTTGGTATGTACATTTATTATTCCACCCATTCATTGCAATATTGATAACTGTTTTGAACTCTTTGCAGAAGAAACAGCACAATCTTCAAACTATTCCAAGTTAAATTTGCTAAAATGTTCATCGTCCTGATATAGAGATCAACTGTTTTCATATAACTGATGAGTTAATATGGATCAGCTTTTTGTTAGCTTAGAGGATATGAAACACGTATGTACTTTTCATAATTTAAAGTCCTGATAACAATTCATTCAGGTTATTTCAGTTGTCACTAATTTGGTTTCACTTATATGATTCTCACTATCACTTAAGATTTCTTCATATTTTCAAGAGTCTGAGCTGTACATGCTCCTTTTCTTTGATAAACAAAGATCAACAAAATGCAACATAAAAATTAATTACAGATAGCAAGTAACTGTATATAACATTATTATAATTGTAAGGCTGTTAAATTTTATACGAAAATTTTCTGTGCACCTATATAGGCTATTTGAATGAAAAACAAACTAGAGCTTCTAATCGTTGCTTTTTGTTCTCTTTTTACAAGTAATATACTAAAGTTTATGAGATATATCCCCATTCGAAAGGAGAGCACATTTCAGCAAGATTGTTTGGAGATTATTGGTTATTTTCAGATTTTATGCTCCATTTCATGTAAGCTTCATTCAGGTTCGTATTTTTCTGACTGTTCTGGGACAGTCCTCAGGGTGCGCAGAACTGATGCGTAATAGCTGAGGATTTTTGATCATTTTGGACCATTCTTGGACAGTCAGAAAATTATCAGAGAAATGCAGAACCCGGAACAGCAAAAGTGAGGATTAAAAATGGAGAGAGATAGGTACAGTTTTGGAGGTTCTTTGTTTAATTGCGCTCTGCCAGACAACAACTTTCAAGCACTTGGTTGTTTTTTCATTTGTGTTTACGAATTTTCGTCAGGAAATGTTTGACAAATAATATCTTGTTTGAAGGTAAGGAGTGATGTTTCTGTAATAAGCTGTATTAATACGTTAATTATATTGTTTTCAGGCTTTCACTAACTGTGTGAATAAATAAGAGAAGCATTAGGAATAAGTGACAAAACTAATTGTGGTTGGGAGTCGAGTTTTATTTTGGAGTTCTTAATCTTACGATCCATAAAATGAATGACTAAATAAGATGGAAAGAAGAATTATTTGTACCTAGATGTTTAGAGAATATAAGACTAGGTGATATTTTCTTCCCTATTAAATGGAAAATTAATGCAATGGGTATTAGAAAGAATAGTGGCCAATTATCCTTAATGCTTACTTCAGGATAAACATCGGTATAACCTGCAACAAAATGGATATTCTCTTGTGGAGTGTACAGAAAATATGCAGAGAGGTTGAACAGTTACTCAAAATTCTTAATGCCAAAATATCACCAAGTGTATCCATGTGTAAAATCTAGTAATTGTACTCCGTAGTGCTACATTTTTGCAATATTCAAACCTTTCCAAATTTTTTTTTTCAGAGCTATTTTTTGTAAGATATTGGAACTTATTAAAAACAATGAAATAATGATTGCAAAGTATAATTCAGCAAATCAATTTTGATATTAGAAATAGTAGACAGCATGTATAGCAATATATGTGTTTATTTTTGTGATTCTATTTAATCAACTGATTTAAAAGTTTCAAATGCTCTCATTATAACAGAATTTCGATTTGTCATACTTGCAATTTCAGGATTGTCGATTCCTAAAATATATTTATTGGGGTATACCTAATTTTCAAGAATTGATTCAAAACGAAAGAATGTTTATTTCAATCGACAAAAGTATTGAAGGTTGACAATCATAGTAAATTGTGTGAAGATATCTCAACATATATTATACATATTTCAGGCAACAACTTAGTACAGGTAATGGAAATGAGAAATAATTTTCAATGTTCTATGGAAACCCATCATTTCATGCTTTAAATGACCTTAGTGGCCAAACGCCTCGTTAGTTGGTAGATAAATCTCTTGGATAAACAACAAGATGGTTCAAAGACAACCCTGAAATCTGTTTGATAAATTACACAAGGGATCGAACACTAATGTAATGGATTTTGAAGGAACTGGTTGTTTGTATTTATTAGATGTAAACAATTGGTATATCAAGCTGGTAAAGGGATTGTGTTTGATCATCTATAAAGTTTTTAGCTTTTCATGTGAGTGTTTGACCTTGTCCAGACCTATGGGGAGTGCTGAAATTAATTCTTCAAATTCTTTTTGTATGTGTTTATACGAATTTGTTATCCTAATCTATATAGTTTGGCATCAGTGCTTCAAATCAAGCATTGCTCTATAGTTTTTGTATCAGAAGGAAAATTCTTGTTTATATGATCTTTCTTGTTGATTATTCTGATAGTTTCTTGGTGTGTTGTTAAAAATTCAATTGAGCTGATACTGAATCTATATTTCCTAGAATTAATTTTTTGTTGTAAATATTAGTCTATACATAATTGTGCTCTATTTGATAAGAATCAATGAATAGTTTTGTATAGTATTCAGCCTCATGAAATCAGTTCATTGGATTTATGTATTTCAAGGTCAATCTCGTGACATTTAAATTTTTTGTATTACCCAAAAATAAAAAGCTTCTTCATCTTTGCAAGAAATCTTATTTCATACCCACTATATCAAATCAATTTATACCTAAAATCTAAATTAATTCAATGATGTGATAATAACTAGTTATACAGATCTGAAAGTGAAAATATTTCCAAAACATTATGGAACGCAAAAGTAAAATTGGTAAATCAGGTAACCATACAATTTACCTATATAGGTAAGGGATTGCTCTGAATTCTGAAGTAGTTTATATTTCAGTTTATACTATCAAAAATATTCATGTGCTAATGCAACCACTGTCTGAATATGGGTGATTTGAACAAAGCTCAGAAACTAGATCTATCAAAATGTTTTGTCTGATACATATTCACTGTTCAGTATTTATCAGGTGGGATTATATATATTTTGAGAATTTTAATAATGATTAGTAATTTGAATTGCGCTATTATAGTACTCAACTGTTTCTATCAACATTAAAATTTTTGCTTTGTCGATGAAAATTTGATAAAACATTATTCTAACTATGGAAAACAATTTCATGCAGACGAAACTCTCAAACAGAAAAAATTCGCTAGGTATTTCATTGATAATCAGGTTGCTGATAAATAAACTGAGATTGTCATTTCGTTTCATCAAAAATTTGAATTTTTGAAATATACCTAGTTACATGCGCACATTACCTTTTTGAATATAATGGTTTTCAATTGTTAATTTAAAAAGAGCTTTTAATGCAGTTGGTAGCAAACTTTGATGTAAAGGGAAATCTTGATTTATTTCTCGTCTAAAATTACGAATTTACCACGAATTGCGTTTTCAAGTGATTGTTGTTTAAGGGTTGGTAGCATTTTAGTCCGCAAAATATCCTGAACTGATACTTGCTCTCGAGTAGGTACTGATTTTGACTGTACTGGAACTGTACTGGGATTGTACTGAAAACCCCGGAACAGCGAACCAATTTGAAGATTTGGTCCAAAATTTGTCAGAGAAAACCTGAACAAGTTGAATTTGGCAAAATGCGCAAACTCGTAGGACTATTTGAATTGGTTACATAGCAGAAAATTTCAATTTAATTCTCCTGATCATATAAGCCATAAATTGAAATAAAAGCAAATAGATTAATGAATACGTCAATAAAAAAATAATAATGCACATTTTTAATATTGCCGATTTGTTGACCAGAGCCGAAAAAATTTTTTTTTAATAAAGCTATTTTTCACATACTTAAAAATAGTTAAGGAATTCTAAATGATTATTTAGAAAACTTAAATCATTGTAATAAATAAAGTTGTACTAGTTCTTGCAATTTGAATTGACAACTCAAGGAAAGTAAATAGAAAACTCATAATCCTGCTCCTGAAAACGCTTTATAATATTAATTTATAATTATTTAACTTAATACCAATTTATGCACGATTTGAAACCATCTATGTTTAGATTTGTTTATATCTGTTAACGGATGCAGATAAAATTCAAACATTTCAAATTACGAAAGAAATTGGTTAACTCCCCTCCCTCCTAAGGCGGTTCTACGGGAAAATCCTAAAATGGTCCTGAGGATAGTCCCAGAATCGTCAGAAAATAATCAGAAATAAATCCTGATATAACCCGAACATCGGACTACTCGGTTCGAAATTAGTCAGAGAAAACCCGAACACCGAACACTGAAATGCGCATGATTCTGATGGTTCTGGAACAGTCAGAATTTGAACCCGAATGAAGCTAATAGATTGTTCTTCATAGAGAAGAATTAAACCAAAAACCATGTGAAATATATTACTTGAAATATATTACTGAGTCATAAACTGCAAATCAATCAAATAGTTTTCTGCCTTTATTGAAGTCAAAGGCTATATTATTATATCATCACAATTTTATTGGTTGTATATTTTACAATGCAAATGTTAATGCTTGCCTCATATTTAAAACTCTTCACTGTGTTGCTATATAACTCATGTTTTTAGATTTCCTCATATTCCAATGTAGAAATTATTCAGGTTATTTCAGTTGTCACTAATTTTGTTTCACTTATATGATTCTCACTATCACTTAAGATTTCTTCATATTTTCAAGAGTCTGAGCTGTTTCGATAATCTATTATACATCCACAAAAATTACTGATTCCATTTAATAGCAGTACTTTTTATTTCATATCTTATAGGTTAATCAAAGTAAGATAATCGTATAATAATTTTCTACTGATGTATCAAAATCATTGTTTACATTCAGAGCTATCTTTAATAATCCATGCATGTCGAGGGATAAAGATAATCTGAAATAATTTCAAATTAATGAATTATCATGGCAATATTTGAGACTAACAATTACTGGAAGTTATGGTAAGTTTTCTGGAAAATGGATCATTTCTTCTTAAAATTCACAACTTTATTCACATCAATATTCACCAAAGACGTTATGTATCATTTAGATAGGAAGGTCTTACTCCTTCGTTCAACTCTGAAACATACATTCTGATTATATCAGCATAGGATAATAAAAATAAAGCTTAACTGTTTTTCATGCATATGAGAACATCTTATAAAAATGATCATATTACTCTGTACATTCAATAAAACCATTGGTTTCTTTTCCTTGAGAAATATATTTTATTGTAGGTTATTAATGAACACTGATTTCAACTGTCATAGAGAGCTAATTCTGCACCAGCCATTTTTCTAAACCAGTGTGAAGGCAGCAGGCTGAGTTAGCATATCTACCTACCAGTGGCGTCGTTGGTGAATGACACGTTGTGCTCTGACGATGAAAATATTAATTGACAGTGTTTTCGTTCAATAAGAAGAAATTAAGTCTTATTTATAATTATTTTAAAATACTTTAGATAAACAAATCAAGTTTAAGGAATATTCAGAATCTTTTTGATAACTTCCAAATCTTCACTTTATTTATGCAGTCTACCGAAAATGGTTTCAGATTATTTATATCGAATCGTATTTGACAAAATATCTCTGGGTACCAATTTTCATATCCAAGTAGCGAGTTAAGGCCGTGAATTCTTCATTCCAAATTCGCTAATTTCTACGAAAATCGTGATAAAATGTCAGAATTTCTCATTCGGTTCCGATGATAGCCGAACGCGAGCTCCGATTTTGAAAATTCGGCATCGATTTTTCGTTCGACATCGGCGGTAGAAGATCGTTCAGGATTTTCACGTGGTCGAATAAGAATCTACAGGAGATTCCGAATCTCCATATACCACTTACAGATCGGGAAGCGAACAAAAAATACCTAAATTATGCGTTTGAAAATCGGCATTTCAGGCTCTGTTTCGCGCCATTGCGATGTAGCTTGACGCAGATCTGTCTGACCTTCAGAATTGTCATTTCGAATTTGCAAGTAAATTCGATTGAAACATTCCGTTGAGGGTAATATTTATATATTCGGTTTTCATAACGATTAATTCTCTTTATTTACAGTAAATATTCCATCTGGAAGAATGAATATCAAAATATAATGCCTTCGATGTCAATACGACATATGTAAACACGATCTGGAAGTACAAAAATTAGCTCAGGTATTTATTCGATTATAAATCAAAGATAAATCAATCTAGCATATCGTTTCATTTCAGTTATCTCTCAAGAATGAATGAATATATATCAAAATACATTTTTCTGAGATGTAAACAACGGATGTTCTATTTATTTACATGACATTCGAGGAATGAATGAAATGGTCCAAATCTTGACACCATTCATCTCTATTCCATGAACTAAGTAAGTAGAAATGTGAGTAATCTCCTTAAGATAAAGCCCCTTCTAAACATCTTTTTCTCTGTTAGAATCGACGAGGCTTTAAAAATAATTTAGAATAGTCTCATTGTCATTTTGAATTTGCAAGTAAATTCGATTTAAATATTCTGTTGAGGGTAATATTTATATATTCGGTTTTCATAACGATTAATTCTCTTTATTTACAGTGAATAATCCATCTGGAAGAATGAATATCAAAATATAATGCCTTCGATGATGTCAATATGACATATTTAAACACGATCTGGAAGTACAAAAATTAGCTCAGGTATTTATTCGATTATAAATCGAAGATAAATCAATCTAGCATATCGTTTCATTTCAGTTATCTCTCAAGAATGAATGAATATATATCAAAATACATTTTTCTAAGATGTAAACAACGGATGTTCTATTTATTTACATGACATTCGAGGAATGAATGAAATGGTCCAAATCTTGACACCATTCATCTCTATTCCATGAACTAAGTAAGTAGAAATGTGAGTAATCTCCTTAAGATAAAGCTCCTTCTAAACATCTTTTCTCTGTTAGAATCGACGAGGCTTTAAAAATAATTTAGAATAGTCTCATTGTCATTTTGAATTTGCAAGTAAATTCGATTTAAATATTCCGTTGAGGGTAATATTTATATATTCGGTTTTCATAACGATTAATTCTCTTTATTTACAGTGAATAATCCATCTGGAAGAATGAATATCAAAATATAATGCCTTCGATGTCAATACATATTTAAACACGATCTGGAAGTACAAAAATTAGCTCAGGTATTTATTCGATTATAAATCAAAAATAAATCAATCTAGCATATCGTTTCATTTCAGTTATCTCTCAAGAATGAATGAATATATATCAAAATACATTTTTCTGAGATGTAAACAACGGATGTTCTATTTATTTACATGACATTCGAGGAATGAATGAAATGGTCCAAATCTTGACACCATTCATCTCTATTCCATGAACTAAGTAAGTAGAAATGTGAGTAATCTCCTTAAGATAAAGCACCTTTATTATATCATCACAATTTTATTGGTTGCATATTTTACAATGCAAATGTTAATGCTTGCCTCATATTTAAAACTTTCACTGTGTTGCTATATAACTCATGTTTTTGGATATCCCTTATATTCCAATGTAGAATTTTAATTGAAATGCATATTACCCTCTTTCTAATTTTGTTTTTTTTTTTTTGCTTCAGATGCAATATACTTCTTCGGTAATATCCAGTTGTCGCTCCTCATTAAGAAGATGCTTAATAATTTTCGAATTGCGGTGAGCAGAAATTTGCATTATGGTTTGCCGATTGTTTAATATGCAGTCTATTGGAGATTCAATCTATCAAGAAAGCACTTTGATTCTGAAATGCACAAATGGTGGTGAAACGTGAGCATTACAACAGATTGTGTTGATTGGTTCTCTCTTATATAAGGAGATTTGGTAGAGTTTTCAATCTTATTGTTGCACCTGTATATTTACAGTAATATACAATTTGGAAGAGATTGTCATTGCATGCATTGGTTCTGATGAAAGAATCTAAATTGAAGTCATTGTTTATTTGGTTGAGTGCATCACACTGATTTTCACATAATTATTCATTCTAATTTGGAAAAGCCTGCCTAGCACAAGCTATTTCTTCCAAAGCAACATAAATGTTATGTTTCTGAAAAAAGATTTTTAACTTAAGTAATTTTTTTGCAATATTCTAAAGGAATTATTGTTTGCTTCAAAGTCATGGAATTAAATATTTGTATTACCTACTTGGTAATTCTTTTGGATCCGCTAAATTTCTTACACTCGCCCATTTCCAGTTCTTTTATGAAAATCTGTTGCTTACCTCTTCAAACACTATTATTTTTTCATTACATAACCCATATTTATCTTAGTACTAATGATATTGGCTTATAAAACCCAGTGATCTCAGTTACTAATTTTGCTCTTTCTTATTTCAGCTGAACTACACTGTTGTGCTATGCAAATAGATTTTCATTGTTACATCTTCTACGATTTGGTGGGACGTTGTATGCCATTCATTCATTCGTCTGAGGAAAATGTTGGTTATTTTGCAGGAATGAGAGAGCATTCTATTACAGTAGTATTCAGTTATTCAAGAGGGTACTTCAAATTTATTGTAAAGGGCCTTTGCAAGTTAATGTGTATGAGCCTGTTGAAATAATTGCACTCACGTTGACTTCATTTCTTAAGGGAAAATTTTTGGTTCTCTTGATTTAAAAAGAATCACATGAATAAACTATATTATTCCATTTTCAATTTTCACAAAATGCAATTATTCAGAGTATTCAGGTGGTCATGTTTGTTCATTCAACTTTCTTGCATTCACTGGCATCCAATTTCTATCGTACTAGAACATATTGTGTTGCTCAGCCATATGAATTGTGTAGACATTAAATATATAAAAATTTTTGGGAATGAAATTGCTTCTTTACAATTGTTGTTTGTTGTAAAATGTTTTATATATGCTTCATTGTATACAAACTTCATCAAATGAAATAGATCAAGAGTAGAATTACAGAGAAACCATATTCAGTATTACGATATTCACATACAAACATTTGTGGATTTTCAAAAATTTCTGTTCTGTTTCCCCTACTTTGTAGCATATGTTATTTTTCAAATATAGATTTTAATATATCATGTTTTAAATTCAATAGTAGAATTTTGGAAAAAGTTCAGATTGGCCACTTTTTATAATAAAAATTTGTAATTCCCTCAACCAATTGCCGTGTATTATTTTATCACGTTCATACCTATTGTCTCATTTCAGTAGATGTAATTTATATTCGTTTAAATCAAGTTAACAAGAAATTAATTTTTATATTTTATATATTTTTTCTATTTGAAGTGTAACTGTATATTTTATATATAGCTAAAATTTATCAAATAAGACATGTTTTCAAGTAATTTCAAAATATCCAACGTTAATTTGGTATGTACATTTATTATTCCACCCATTCATTGCAATATTGATAACTGTTTTGAACTCTTTGCAGAAGAAACAGCATAATCTTCAAACTATTCCAAGTTAAATTTGCTAAAATGTTCATCGTCCTGATATAGAGATCAACTGTTTTCATATAACTGATGAGTTAATATGGATCAGCTTTTTGTTAGCTTAGAGGATATAAAAACACGTATGTACTTTTCATAATTTAAAGTCCTTGGATAACAATTCATTCAGGTTATTTCAGTTGTCACTAATTTGGTTTCACTTATATGATTCTCACTATCACTTAAGATTTCTTCATATTTTCAAGAGTCTGAGCTGTACATGCTCCTTTTCTTTGATAAACAAAGATCAACAAAATGCAACATAAAATTAATTACAGATAGCAAGTAACTGTATATAACATTATTATAATTGTAAGGCTGTTAAATTTTTATACGAAAATTTTCTGTGCACCTATATAGGCTATTTGAATGAAAAACAAACTAGAGCTTCTAATCGTTGCTTTTTGTTCTCTTTTACAAGTAATATACTAAAGTTTATGAGATATATCCCCATTCGAAAGGAGAGAGACTTTATAGTATCAAAATTCCTTCGATGACAGCTACTCAATATTTATTATTGATAAAGTTACCACATTTCAGCAAGATTGTTTGGAGATTATTGGTTATTTTCAGATTTTATGCTCCATTTCATAATAGATTGTTCTTCATAGAGAAGAATTAAACCAAAAACCATGTGAAATATATTACTTGAAATATATTACTGAGTCATAAACTGCAAATCAATCAAATAGTTTTCTGCCTTTATTGAAGTCAAAGGCTATATTATTATATCATCACAATTTTATTGGTTGCATATTTTACAATGCAAATGTTAATGCTTGCCTCATATTTAAAACTTTCACTGTGTTGCTATATAACTCATGTTTTTGGATTTCCCTCATATTCCAATGTAGAAATTATTCAGGTTATTTCAGTTGTCACTAATTTTGTTTCACTTATATGATTCTCACTATCACTTAAGATTTCTTCATATTTTCAAGAGTCTGAGCTGTTTCGATAATCTATTATACATCCACAAAAATTACTGATTCCATTTAATAGCAGTACTTTTTATTTCATATCTTATAGGTTAATCAAAGTAAGATAATCGTATAATAATTTTCTACTGATGTATCAAAATCATTGTTTACATTCAGAGCTATCTTTAATAATCCATGCATGTCGAGGGATAAAGATAATCTGAAATAATTTCAAATTAATGAATTATCATGGCAATATTTGAGACTAACAATTACTGAAGTTATGGTAAGTTTTCTTGGAAAATGGATCATTTCTTCTTAAAATTCACAACTTTATTCACATCAATATTCACCAAAGACGTTATGTATCATTTAGATAGGAAGGTCTTACTCCTTCGTTCAACTCTGAAACATACATTCTGATTATATCAGCATAGGATAATAAAAATAAAGCTTAACTGTTTTTCATGCATACGAGAACATCTTATAAAAATGATCATATTACTCCGTACATTCAATAAAACCATTGGTTTCTTTTCCTTGAGAAATATATTTTATTGTAGGTTATTAATGAACACTGATTTCAACTGTCATAGAGAGCTAATTCGCACCAGCCATTTTTCTAAACCAGTGTGAAGGCAGCAGGCTGAGTTAGCATATCTACCTACCAGTGGCGTCGTTGGTGAATGACACGTTGTGCTCTGACGATGAAAATATTAATTGACAGTGTTTTCGTTCAATAAGAAGAAATTAAGTCTTATTTATAATTATTTTAAAATACTTTAGATAAACAAATCAAGTTTAAGGAATATTCAGAATCTTTTTGATAACTTCCAAATCTTCACTTTATTTATGCAGTCTACCGAAAATGGTTTCAGATTATTTATATCGAATCGTATTTGACAAAATACATGGAAAGAAAATACTATATCGTTTTCATAGGAAAAAACAATTTGCTCAACATGAAAATAGTTCAATATTTATTTAGTGAGGCCGTTCTGGAAAAATGAAAAAGGAGCTTTATCGAATAATTTTTATACAACCTTTGTAGAATGTACTGAACTTGAAACGATATAGTCAAAACTATATTCTTTCGGTTTGTTTTTTATGGAAAAATTATTTTCGATTCATATACAGGGTGTTACATAGGAGGTCCATAGAATAATTTTGATACTTCCTTCGTGGTAATTATTGAATTCGAATAGATGGAGTTACAACGATATTCTTTTGGTTTTTTTTTTTCACTGCTAATCAATTGTATACTGAGTGTATCATATGCATTTTTCTTCAAGTTTTATCGCTGATGGGAGCTGATTTCGATAAAATGTCATACAGGGTGTGCAATTTACAATGTGTTTACGATCGGGTGATATACGGGGTGTGCAATTTACAAGTAATTTTGTTTTTTCGCGCTCTTTCGGGTTTTTTGTATTTCTCCGGGGTGTTTCGCGTGACTTCGAGGTTTTTTGCGCGCTTTCAAGTTATATGTATTCTTTCGGTTTTTTTTCAGGTTTCTTTGGATTTTTTGTGTTACTTGGGGTTCTTTCGTGTTTTCTCGCGTTGTTTCGTGTAACTTCGGTTTTTTTCGTGTTTCTTCGGATTCTCCCGTGTTTTTTCGCGTTTCTTCGTGTTTCTTCCAGTACTTTCATGTTTTTTCGCTTTCGACAGGTATTTTGACGTGTTTCGTGTTTCTGCGCGCTTCATTGATGTATGGGCCCTATTGATCTATGGTCTATATTGATCTATGGTCTATATTGATCCATGGGCCAATTGAACTACTGGCCTATTGAACTACTGGCCTAATGAACTACTGGCCTATTGAACTACTGGCCTATGAATCTACAGTTTATATTGATCTATCCGCTTATTGATCTACGGGCTTACTAGTCTATTATATTAAAGCAATAAGGGTGGGCGTGGCTAACTAGGGTCCCGTCAGGGACCCGCGAGGCGAAGCCGAGCCCGCGGCCCGGAGGGCCGCTCCAAAGGCAATCTTAACTGAAATCGAAAGGGCGTATCCTCTTCTAGGAGAAGCGACCCGAAAACACCCCCGGGCGCTCTTGAAATACCCGAAATTTTCAAACGAAAAGTCGAAAAACGTCGTTTTTGGCGAAATCGCCGAAAGTGTCCCCGCGTTTGAACGTTCCCGTCCGAAGATAGACCGTTTTGCGGGCCGGGGGAGGTCGCTATTTCGAGAGGAAGAACGGCCGGGGTTCCCGCTACGAGCAAATACCCGGAGCTACCCCGGATGGGTACGAAAATTTGGTAAGAAAATGGGCAATTTTCGGATTCTCCAACTCCGCGAAACGTCAAAAACCCCTATGATGCTTTCGATCAGCTCGGGCTCTACGAGCCATTAAATGACCTGTTTAGCGGTAGAAAACGAAATTTGAGGAAATTTCCCATCTCTGGGTACCAATTTTCATATCCAAGTAGCGAGTTAAGGCCGTGAATTCTTCATTCCAAATTCGCTAATTTCTACGAAAATCGTGATAAAATGTCAGAATTTCTCATTCGGTTCCGATGATAGCCGAACGCGAGCTCCGATTTTGAAAATTCGGCATCGATTTTTCGTTCGATATCGGCGGTAGAAGATCTTTCAGGCTTTGCACGTTGTCGAATAAGAATCTACAGGAGATTCCGAATCTCCATATACCACTTACAGATCGGAAATCGAACAAAAATACCTAAATTATGCGTTTGAAAATCGGCATTTCAGGCTCGGTTTCGCGCCATTGCGATGTAGCTTGACGCAGATCTGTCTGACCTTCAGAATTGTCATTTCGAATTTGCAAGTAAATTCGATTGAAACATTCCGTTGAGGGTAATATTTATATATTCGGTTTTCATAACGATTAATTCTCTTTATTTACAGTAAATATTCCATCTGGAAGAATGAATATCAAAATATAATGCCTTCGATGTCAATACGACATATGTAAACACGATCTGGAAGTACAAAAATTAGCTCAGGTATTTATTCGATTATAAATCAAAGATAAATCAATCTAGCATATCGTTTCATTTCAGTTATCTCTCAAGAATGAATGAATATATATCAAAATACATTTTTCTGAGATGTAAACAACGGATGTTCTATTTATTTACATGACATTCGAGGAATGAATGAAATGGTCCAAATCTTGACACCATTCATCTCTATTCCATGAACTAAGTAAGTAGAAATGTGAGTAATCTCCTTAAGATAAAGCCCCTTCTAAACATCTTTTCTCTGTTAGAATCGACGAGGCTTTAAAAAATAATTTAGAATAGTCTCATTGTCATTTTGAATTTGCAAGTAAATTCGATTTAAATATTCTGTTGAGGGTAATATTTATATATTCGGTTTTCATAACGATTAATTCTCTTTATTTACAGTGAATAATCCATCTGGAAGAATGAATATCAAAATATAATGCCTTCGATGTCAATACGACATATTTAAACACGATCTGGAAGTACAAAAATTAGCTCAGGTATTTATTCGATTATAAATCAAAGATAAATCAATCTAGCATATCGTTTCATTTCAGTTATCTCTCAAGAATGAATGAATATATATCAAAATACATTTTTCTGAGATGTAAACAACGGATGTTCTATTTATTTACATGACATTCGAGGAATGAATGAAATGGTCCAAATCTTGACACCATTCATCTCTATTCCATGAACTAAGTAAGTAGAAATGTGAGTAATCTCCTTAAGATAAAGCCCTTTATTATATCATCACAATTTTATTGGTTGTATATTTTACAATGCAAATGTTAATGCTTGCCTCATATTTAAAACTTTCACTGTGTTGCTATATAACTCATGTTTTTGGATATCCCTTATATTCCAATGTAGAATTTTAATTGAAATGCATATTACCCTCTTTCTAATTTTGTTTTTTTTTGCTTCAGATGCAATATACTTCTTCGGTAATATCCAGTTGTCGCTCCTCATTAAGAAGATGCTTAATAATTTTTGAATTGCGGTGAGCAGAAATTTGCATTATGGTTTGCCGATTGTTTAATATGCAGTCTATAGGAGATTCAATCTATCAAGAAAGCACTTTGATTCTGAAATGCACAAATGGTGGTGAAACGTGAGCATTACAACAGATTGTGTTGATTGGTTCTCTCTTATATAAGGAGATTTGGTAGAGTTTTCAATCTTATTGTTGCACCTGTATATTTACAGTAATATACAATTTGGAAGAGATTGTCATTGCATGCATTGGTTCTGATGAAAGAATCTAAATTGAAGTCATTGTTTATTTGGTTGAGTGCATCACACTGATTTTCACATAATTATTCATTCTAATTTGGAAAAGCCTGCCTAGCACAAGCTATTTCTTCCAAAGCAACATAAATGTTATGTTTCTGAAAAAAAGATTTTTAACTTAAGTAATTTTTTTGCAATATTCTAAAGGAATTATTGTTTGCTTCAAAGTCATGGAATTAAATATTTGTATTACCTACTTGGTAATTCTTTTGGATCCGCTAAATTTCTTACACTCGCCCATTTCCAGTTCTTTTATGAAAATCTGTTGCTTACCTCTTCAAACACTATTATTTCTTCATTACACAACCCATATTTATCTTAGTACTAATGATTTTGACTTATAAAACCCAGTGATCTCAGTTACTAATTTTGCTCTTTCTTATTTCAGCTGAACTACACTGTTGTGCTATGCGAATAGATTTTCATCGTTGCATCTCCTACGATTTGGTGGGACGTTGTATGCCATTCATTCATTCTTCTGAGGAAAATGTTGGTTATTTTGAAGGAATGAGAGCAGGACTCTATTACAGTATTCAGTCCTTCAAGAGGGTACTTCAAATTTATTGTAAAGGGCCTTTGCAAGTTAATGTGTATGAGCCTGTTGAAATAATTGCACTCATGTTGAGTTCATTTCTTAAGGGAAAATTTTTGGTTCTCTTGATTTAAAAAAGAATCACATGAATAAACTATATTATTCCATTTTCAATTTTCACAAAATGCAATTATTCAGAGTATTCAGGTGGTCATGTTTGTTCATTCAACTTTCTTGCATTCACTGGCATCTAATTTCTATCGTACTAGAACATATTGTGTTGCTCAGCCATATGAATTGTGTAGACATTAAATATATAAAAAATTTTGGGAATGAAATAGCTTCATTACAATTGTTGTTTGTTGTAAAATGTTTTATATATGCTTCAATGTATACAAACTTCATCAAATGAAATAGATCAAGAGTAGAATTACAGAGAAACCATATTCAGTATTACGATATTCACATACAAACATTTGTGATTTTAAAAATTTCTACCTGTTCTGTTTCCCTACTTCGAAGCATATGTTATTTTTCAAATATAGATTTTAATATATCATGTTTTAAATTCAATAGTATATGTTTGGAAAAAGTTCAGATTGGCCACTTTTTATAATAAAATTTGTAATTCCCTCAACCAATTGTCGTGTATTATTTTATCACGTTCATACCTATTGTCTCATTTCAGTAGATGTAATTTATATTCGTTTAAATCAAGTTAACAAGAAATTAATTTTATCAACTTCATGAAATCTTCCTGACAATGCCAATTCATATTTGTTTTGACATCACACATAGATTATAATAGAATATTTTTTTTTCTAATTGAAGAGTAACTGTATATTTTATATATTATATTATAATTTGCACTAAGCAATAGGTATTAAAACAATTATATTATCGAATATCCTCTTTCTTTTCATTCGAGGATAACACCATTGTTTAAACTATGAAAACATTGATAAGTGATGTCGGGTGATAAATAATATCTTTTGATATTCCGTTCATGGCAATAAGCACAAGGTTCTGGCAGTAACTGTTTCTGTATTGAAAACACCACTTTCTATTGATCCCTTTATAAATGCTATTGTTTATTTAAGTGTATATTAGTGGAAGAAATTCCTGAAATCAATTTACCAACTTCATGAAATCTTCCTGACAATGTCAATTCATATTTGTTTTGATATCACACATAGATTATAATAGAATATTTTTTTCTAATTGAAGGGTAACTGTATATTTTATATATTATATTATAATTTGCACTAAGTAATAGGTATTAAAACAATTATATTATCGAATATCCTCTTTCTTTTCATTTGAGGATAACACCATTGTTTAAACAATGAAAACACTGATAAGTGATGTCAGGTGATAAATAATAGCTTTTTGGCCATTCCGTTCATGGCAATAAGCACAAGGTTCTGGCAGTAACTGTTTCTGTATTGAAAACACCACTTTCTATTGATCCCTTTATCAATGCTATTGTTTATTTAAGTGTATATTAGTGGAAGAAATTTTGAAATCAATTATACCAACTTCATGAAATCTTCCTGACAATGCCAATTCATATATGTTTTGATATCACACATAGATTATAATAGAATATTTTTTCTAATTGAAATGTAACTGTATATTTCATATATTATATTATAATTTGCACTAAGCAATAGGTATTGAAACAATTATATTATCGAATATCCTCTTTGTTTTCATTTGAGGATAACACCATTGTTTAAACAATGAAAACACTGATAAGTGATGTCAGGTGATAAATAATAGCTTTTTGGCCATTCCGTTCATGGCAATAAGCACAAGGTTCTGGCAGTAACTGTTTCTGTATTGAAAACACCACTTTCTATTGATCCCTTTATCAATGCTATTGTTTATTTAAGTGTATATTAGTGGAAGAAATTTCGAAATCAATTTTACCAACTTCATGAAATCTTCCTGACAATGCCAATTCATATATGTTTTGATATCACACATAGATTATAATAGAATATTTCTTTCTAATTGAAATGTAACTGTATATTTCATATATTATATTATAATTTGCACTAAGCAATAGGTATTAAAACAATTATATTATCGAATATCCTCTTTCTTTTCATTTGAGGATAGCACCATTGTTTAAACAATTAAAACATTGATAAGTGATGTCAGGTGATAAATAATAGCTTTTTGGCCATTCCGTTCATGGCAATAAGCACAAGGTTCTCTGGCAGTAACTGTTTCTGTATTGAAAACACCACTTTCTATTGATCCCTTTATCAATGCTATTGTTTATCTAAGTGTATATTAGTGGAAGAAATTTCGAAATCAATTTTATCAAATAATTTCAATCTGAATGTGATATTTTAGATAGCTAAGATATTAAGCATTCATTTGTTTTTTTTCACAGAAGTCATAAGTTAATATGGATCAGCTATTTGTTAGCTTAGAGGATATGAAACACGTATGTACATTTCATAATTTAAAGTCCTTGGATTTGCAGATAATAATTCATTCAGGTTATTTCAGTTGTCACTTATTTTGTTTCACTTATATGATTCTCACTATTACTTAAGATTTCTTCATATTTTCAAGAGTCTGAGCTGTTTCGATAATCTATTATACATCCACAAAAAATTACTAATTCCGTTTAATAGCAGTACTTTTTATTTCATATCTTATAGGTTAATCAAAGTAAGATAATAGTATAATAATTTTCTACTGATGTATCAAAATCATTGTTTCCATCCATGTCGAGGGATAAAGATAATCTGAAATAATTTCAAATTAATGAATTATCATGGCAATATTTGAGACTAACAATTACTGAAGTTATGGTGAGTTTTCTTGGAAAATGGATCATTTCTTCTTAAAATTCCCAACTTTATTCACATCGATATTCACCAAAGACGTTATGTATCATTTAGATAGGCAGGTCTTACTCCTTCGTTCAACTCTGAAACATACATTCTGATTTGGTCAGCATAGTATGATAAAAATAAAGCTTACCTGTTTTTCATGCATACGAGAACATCTTATAAAAATGATCATATAACTCCGTACATTCAATAAAACCATTGGTTTCTTTTCCTTGAGAAATATATTTTATTCTAGGTTATTAATGAACACTGAATTTCAACTGTCATAGAAAGCTAATTCGCACCAGTCAGTCATTTCTCTAAACCAGTGTGAAGACAGCAGCAGGCTGAGTTAGCATATCTACCAGTGGCGTCGTTCCTTTAGATTTTTTGTGTTACTTGGGGTTCTTCCGTGTTTTCTCGCGTTGTTTCGTGTAACTTCGGTTTCTTTCGTGTTTATTCTGATTCTTCCGTGTTTTTCGCGTTTCTTCGTGTTTTTCCTGTACTTTCATGTTTTTCGCTTTCAACGAGGTGTTTGACGTGTTTCTGCGCGCTTCAATGATGTATGGGCCCTATTGATCTATGGTCTATATTGATCTATTGTCTATATTGATCTATGGTCTATATTGATCTATGGTCTATATTGATCTATGGTCCAGGATGATCTATGGTCTATATTGATCCATGGGCCAATTGAACTACTGGCCAATTGAACTACTGGCCTATTGAACTACTGACCTATGTATCTACGGTTTATATTAATCTACGTTCTATATTGATCTACGGGCTTACTAGTCTATATAATAAAGTAATAAGGGTGGGACCAGAAAAAAAATCGAAACGGGTCCCGTCAGGGACCCGCGAAAGCAAGCTTTCCGAGCAGCGGCAGGGCCGCTCGAAGAGGAATCTTAAAACAGATCGAAAAGGCGTATCCTCTTCTAGGAGAAGCGACCCGACAGCACCCCGGGCGCTCTCAAAGTGCCCGAAATTTTCAAACGAAAATCGAAAATCGGCCATTTCGCGCGAAATCGCCGAAAGGCGAAAAACGCGGCGAAAGTACTCCTCCGAAGCCGGAGCATCTCGCGGGGGGGGGTCGCTTTTTCTGGACGAGGAACGTCCCCATGCGTGGCTACGAGCTCAGCCGCGGAGCCCTCGAAATCTATACGAAAATTATGCATATAAAACGGCAATTTTTAGACTCGCGACTTCCCTGAAACGTCAAAAACCCCACCTGCTTTTTTCCTCTCGTGCCGCTCGAAAACGATATAAATCGCCCGCGATCGGTAGAAAACGAATCTACGTGAAATTTCCCATCTCTGGGTACCAATTTTCACATCCAAGTAGCGAGTCAAGGCCGCGAATTCTTCATTCGAAATTCGGCAATTTACAACGGTGAAATGAGGCAAAATGTCAGTTTCTCATACGATTCCGATGATAGCCGAACGCGAGCACCAAATTTGAAAATACGGCATCAATTTTTCGCTCGATATGGCCGGTGAAAGATTGTTTGCGCCTTTCAAGCACTCGAATAAGAATCTACAGGAGATTCCGAATCTCTAGATACCTACCACTTTTCGTGAATCGCAAGAAAAACACCTCAAATATGCGTTTGAAAATCGTCATTTCAGGCTCTATTTTCGCGCTAATTCATTTTCGTCCTTGAAGAATGCACACAGATCGCGATGAATCGCTATACAGGCTATGCTATCTCGAAAAAATCGCTATACAGGCTGTGCTTATGGAAAGCACTGATTTTCACCAGATTCTTTCTTCGAGAGATTTCGTGTTACTTAGGGTTCTATCATGTTTTCCGCGTTTTTCGTATTTGGTCGGTTTCTTTCTTGGTGGAATGCACTGAACTCGAAACGATAGAGTTATAAACGATATTCTTTCGGTTTGTTTTTTCATGAAAAAGCACCCACTGCGAATCAATTATATACGCGGTGTCCCATATGCATTTTTCTTCAAGTTCTCTCGCGAATGGGAGCTGAATTTCGGTATAATGTCATACAGGGTGTGCGATTCACAATGATTTGCGATCGGGTGATATACGGGGTGTGCAATTTACAAGTTAATTTGATTTTTTTACGCAAATTCGAGTTTTTGTGTTGTTTCGGGGAGTTTTGGATCTTAATTCGATAAAATATATTCGATTCATATACAGGGTGTCAGATCTGAGTAGCGCTGACATTCACCAGATTTTTTTCCAGCTTTCGGGCTTTTCCGCGTAAGGAAAGCTAAATTCAATGAAATCTCATACAGGATGTGCCATTAACAATGATTTCGCGAACGATTGATATACAGGGTGTGCAATTTAAAAGTTCTTTCATTATTTTTGCACGCTTTCGGTTTTTGTGCTCCCTCGGGGTTTTAAGCTTTCTTTCGAGTTTTTTTGCGCGCTTTCGGTGATTTTGTGCTTCTTCGGGGTATTTTCGGTTCCTTTGGATATTTTTCGTTCATTCGTGGTACTTCAGGTTCTTTCAAGTTTTTCCGTGTTTCGTCGGGTTCTTTCTTCGTGGAATGCACCGAACTTGAAACGATAGAGTTAAAACGATATTCTTTCGGTTCGTTTCTTATGATGAAAGCACCCACTGCAAATCAATTATATACAGGGTGTCCCATATGCATTTTCATCATGTTTTTTCACGTGTGAAAGCTAATTTCGGTAAAATGTCATACAGGGTGTGCGATTTACAATGAATTTGCGATCGGGTGATATACGGGGTGAGCACTTTACAAGTTCTTCTGTTTTTTTGCGCGCTCTCAAGTTTTTCAAGATTTTTGTGTTCCTTCGGGTTTTTTCACGGAAAAATTATCTTCGAAACATATACAGGGTGTTACATAGGAGCTCCATAGAATAATTTTGATACTTCTTCGTGGTAATTACTGAACTCGAATAGATGGAGTTACAACGATATTCTTAGGTTAATTTTTTTTTTACTGTTAATCTGTGCACATCGAAAGCACTGACTTATCTGAGTTTTTCCATCTCATTTTTATGAAAAAGCATTCTCCTTCGAAAGTTTTCTCCTATGTGCAATGGGATCATGATTTTCGCGTATCGATCTAATTTCGATAAAATGTCATACAGGGTGTGCAATTTACAATAAGTTTGCTGATTTCGGTCGGGTGATATACGGGGTGTGCAATTTACAAGTATTTTGCTGATTTGTGTTTCGGTTTTTCAGGTTCCTTTACGGGGTGTGCAATATACAAGTACTTTTGTGTTGCGCGCTTGGTTTTTTTTGTATTTCTCTGGGGTGTTTCTGACTTCGTGTTTTCTCGCGTTGTTTCAGGTTATATGTATTTTTCAGGTTTTCATTTTTGTGTTACTTCGGTTTCTTTCGTGTTTTTCTTCGTGATTCGGTTTCTTTCTTCGAATTCTTCCGTGTTTTTTCTCCGTGTTTTTTCCAGTTCTTTCAAGCTTTGTTCGCTTTCAACGGGTAATTTGACGTGTTTCGTGTTTCTGATTCATTGATGTATGGGCCCTATTGATCTGCGGTCTATATTGATCTATGGTCTATATTGATCCATGGGCCAATTGAACTACTGGCCTATTGAACTACTGGCCTATTGAACTACTGGATGAATCTACGGGCCTATTGATCTACGGGCCTATTGATCTACCCGCTTACTAGTCTATTATATTAAAGCAATAAGGGTGGGCGTGGCCAACTCGGGTCCCGTCAGGGACCCGCGAGGAAAGCCGAGCCCGCGGCCCAGATGGTCGCTCCAATGGCAATCTTAACTGAAATCGAAAGGGCGTATCCTCTTCTAGGAGAAGCGACCCGACAGCCCCCGGGCGCTCTTAAAATACCCGAAATTTTCAAACGAAAAGTCGAAAAACGTCGTTTTTGGCGAAATCGCAGAAAGCGTCCCCGCGTTCGAACGTTCCCGTCCGAAGATATACCGTTTTGCGGGGCGGGGAGGTCGCTATTTCGAGAGGAAGAACCGCCGGTGTTCCCGCTACGAGCTGGACCCCGGAGCTACCCCGGATGGGTACGAAAATTCGGTAAGAAAATGGGCAATTTTCGGATTCTCCAACTCCGCGAAACGTCAAAAACCCCTATGATGCTTTCGATCAGCTCGGGCTCTACGAGCCATTAAATGACCTTTTAGCGGTAGAAAACGAAACTTGAGGAAATTCCCCATCTCTGGGTACCAATTTTCATATCCAAGTAGCGAGATAAGACCGTGAATTCTTCATTCGAAAATCGGTAATTTTCACAACATTGCGAGGTTAAATGTCAGTTTCTGTTTCCATTCCGAGGATAGCCGAACGCGAGCTCCAATTTTCAAAATCCGGCATCGATTTTTCGCTCGATTTCGGCGGTATAAGATTTTTCAGGCCTTTCCAGTGGTCGAACAAGAATCTACAGGAAATTCCGAATCTCCAGATACCTACAGGTTTTCGACCGCTTTTCATGGTCTCAAGTTGAACGAGGATGTTGACCGGATGTTTGGTCTGTTTTTGATGATTTTCAATACATTTTCAATACATTTTCAACATTGTTTTCTATAAAAGAAAAGTGAGAGCACGTGTGTGTTGTCACTTCAGTAATTTCAGGTACTCTGATGAACTTCTTCGCGGGATGCAGGAGCTGGCGGACATGAGATGGCTTTTAATGTTGCTCCATCATGTAGGTTGGCAGAGAATATTGCCGATTATCGCAAGACAATCAAGTGTAACATGCACACAGAGAGGATTATACATTTCTCAAATGTCATCAATGAATCTTCTAACAAGTCCAAAACTCTGTGGCGAGTCGTTAGAGACTTGCGGTGCGAGGAGATCAACAGCGTCAGCAGGGGCATCGGCCTGTTATACGGGGGTAGGCTCCTATCAGTAGACGGCGAAGTGGTTAATGCTTTTGGCGAATATTTTACGACCAGTATACCGGAAATCATCAGACAAAAGTTTCCTTATAGTGCATATGGCACGACTGGAACTCTTCAGAGCTGCTGCATGTTTTTCTACCCTTGTACTCCTTTCGAGGTTCATGACGTTATAAACAGTATGCCAAATAAAAATTGTACAGGTCCGGATGAAATACCTATAATCTTGTTAAAAAATGAACACCTACTTTCTTCTATTTTATCTGAGTTGATGAACGCCTCTGTCACTCAGGGCAAGTTTCCGAACTCTCTCAAGAGTGCCATTGCCTTTCCTGTATTCAAAAAGGGCGCTACCAATGAAGTAGCTAACTATAGGCTGATATCGAATCTAAGTATATTTTCGAAAATATTTGAGAAAATTATGGTCAACAGGCTTGTTGACTATCTTGAAAAAAACAATATCCTAACACCATATCAATATGGATTCAGACCAGGCAGATCAGCGGAGTTGGCTGTTGTCGACTTCGTTCAGGATATCTTGGGTGAGGTTGATTCAGATAGGTTTGTGGCGGTGATATTTTCGATATCGCGAAAGCCTTTGATTCGGTTGACCCTGCGATCTTGTCTCAGAAGATGTACAGTATGGGTATCCGTGGCACTGTTCATGATTGGATAATGTCCTATCTCTACCAACGGAAAATAAGGGTTAAACTCGGTGATCATCTTTCGGGAGCTTATGAACCGGTGTTGGGGACGCCACAGGGCGGCAACCTGGGGTCAGTGCTGTTCTTGATATTCATTAATGACCTTCCCCAATATGTGGCTGAGTACCTGTTGGCGGTTTACCTGTACGCTGATGACACGTGCTTCGTTATATCGGAACGAGATGGTGAAAGCCTTTATTGGAAAATACTAGAGGTTATTGAGAGATTTAAATCATGGTGCTCTCAAAATCGCCTTATCACTAACATCGATAAGACCGTCATCATGGAGTTCGGTAGGAAGAGGCAGAATGTCTCCAGTCGTGGAATATACTTCGATGAAACGCCACTTAATTTCCAAGATGAAACTCGTTTCCTTGGAATAACAATAGACCCATTGTTAAACTTTGGGCCACACTTGGAACAATTAAATAAGAATCTGAACAAGGCATTCTATATCATTTCCTCCCTCAAGACTTCCCTTCCACGTGAATGCCTGTTGACAGCATATTATGCTCATGTCCAGCCCCTGCTCGATTATGGGATCTGTGTATGGGGAATGATGCCTGGGGCCCATCGGATCTTCGTTCAGCAGAAAAGAATAGTGAGGCTCATTTACGATGTTCCATTCAGGGAGACCTGTAGGATGATATTTGGATCTTCTGGTATTTTGACAGTTCCAGCCATATTTGTACTCAAACTCTTGTGTCATATCCACTCCACCCGTGACTCTCATGTTCGACAATCCGATGTCCATGACTACCCCACGAGAAATAGACACAAGTTAAGAATTTTAAATGCGACACATGAGTACATGAAGAAGTCTCCAGTGTATGCCGGGATCGCAATATATAATATACTCCCTCTCTCGCTCACCACCTTACCTATGAAAAAATTCAAAAGAGCTCTCAGAAACTATTTAAAAGGTAAGGCTGTATATGATATTACTGAATTTCGGGAACTTATTCTGGGTGGCGACCTAGGATAAGAGCATGCTGCTTTGGGCTGTTATTTTTTGTCCTCGTAAAAGTGGTTATTTTTTTTTTTATAAAATTATGTCTTTGAATGTACATATAGGTATTTGATTGAATTGACGTGTCCTAGGATTGTAATTTCTAATAGGCAAAAATAAATGATGATGATGATGATGATGACCTTTCACATTTCGGGAATCCAAACAAAAATGCCTAAATTATGCGTTTGAAAATCGGCATTTTTGGCTCGATTTACGCGCCATTCCATTTTCGTCCTTGAAGAACGAACCGATCGCGATGGATTGCTGTACAGGGGTTGTGCATTATTGCTGTACAGGGGTCGTGCACTAAAAAAATCGCTATCTAGGCTGTGCTCATGGGAAGCACTGATTTTCACCAGATTCTTTCTTCGAGAGATTTTCCGTCTGAATTTTTATGGAAAAAGCAATTAGTGAGTGGGATCTAATTTCGATAAAATGTCATACAGGGTAAACGATTTACAATGAATTTGCGATCATGTGATATACGAGGTGTGCAATTGACAAGTTATTTTGATTTTTTTCGCGCAAATTCGAGTTTTTTTTTGTTTCTTCGGTGTGTTTCAGTTCTGAATTAGATAAAATATATTCGATTCATATACAGGGTGTCAGATCTGAGTAGCGCTGACATTCACCAGAGTTTTTCTCTAGCTTTCGTGCTTTTCCGCGTAAGCGAGCTGAATGCAATGAAATCTCATACAGGGTGTGCCATTAACAATGATTTCGCGATCGATTGATATACAGGGTGTGCAATTTACAAATTCTTTCATTATTTTTTGCACGCATTCGGTTTTTTGTGCTTGGGTTCTATCATGTTTTTCCGCGTTTTTTCGTATTTGGTCGGGTTCTTTCTTGGTGGAATACACTGAACTTGAAACGATAGAGTTGAAACGATATTCTTTCGGTCTCTTTTATATGATAAAAGCACCCACTGCGAATCAATTATATACCGGGTGACCCATATGCATATTTCTTCAAGTTATGATGTTTTTTCACAAGTTGAGGCTAATTTCGATAAAATGTCATACAGGGTGTTCTATTTACAATGAATTCGCGATCATGTGATATACGGGGTGTGCACTTTACAGGTTCTACTGGTTTTTTGCGCGCTCTCAAGTTTTTTGTGTTCCTTCGGGATTTTTTATTTAAAAACTATTTCCGATTCATATACGGGGTGTTACATAGGAGCTCCATAGAATAATTTCTATACTTCCTTCGTGGTAATTATTGAATTCGAATAGATGGAGTTACAACGATATTCTTTGGCTTAATTTTATATGAAAAAATTATTTTCGATTTATATACGGGCTGTGCTCATTGAAAGCACTGACTTTCACCAGGGTCTTTCTTCGAGAGTTTTTCCATCTGCATTTTTCATGGAAAAATCACCCACTACGAATCGATTATATAGTGGGTGTCCTATGTGAAAGTGATCATGATTTTTCGCGTATGGGATCTAATTTCGATAAAATGTCATACAGGGTGTGCGATCGGGTTGTTTCGCGTGACTTCACGCTTTCCACTATATGTATTCGTTCGGGTTTTTTCAAGTTCTCGGATTATTGTTTACTTGGGGTTCTTTCGTGTAAAACATTATTTCGGTTTCTTTCGTGTTTCTTCGGATCCAAGCAAATGATCCAATTGTTTGTGAAATGATCCAAAAAAAGGTAATTGTAGCTCCAAGAATATTGGGTGAGTCTTTGACCACTGCGTTAATTGTAAATTTTAACCATGGGTTCTTGAGATCAAAAGAAACACTTTTATTCCATACCGTTTCTCCATATTCATCTGCGTTAAAAAGTTATAAGCTTTTTGAGTTTTCACATTGGGCAAATACCCCTCTAAATAACAATAATAAATCTTTTGATGCCAAAATATGCACGAGTGTTATCAAAAACCTTCTACAAGAGATCATTTCAATTGATATTGTCGTTTGAATATTACAGGTGAAAATGCAATTTTTCTATGAAATTTCAACACCCTATATCTTTTGAACGGGGCCAAATTTGGAAAAATGTTATAGGAAGAAAATGTTTCTTTTGACGTCAAGAATCTATGGTTAAAATTAACGCAGTGGTCAAAGACTCACCCTGTATAAATAACTATTACGCATTTGATAAGTTCTGTGAACGTATAGTAATTCATGATAATTGAAAATTTTGATGAATAATTTCAATGATTATGAAAATAATGGAAACTGGTGTAATAATCTGATACACATTATTAGAATATGTATACAGTGCAAGTAAAAATTGGGGAAGAATTTCATATTCATAGAAGAAAAATACTCGAATACAAAATTCTTTAACAGGTCTATTTTTTTCCAAATTTTTAAGGGGAAAATCATTTCGCAGTTTCAAAAATTCGTTCATTTCAATCTATATACAATCGTTTCCACACCACCCCGGAGGTAGATTGCTTAGCGCGTTTTATTTTTACATGGTTTCCCCAGGAGGCCTAATCCATGAACAACTATGATCATAGTTGTTTAAGTACCGATGAAACGAGAGCCCTAAGCAGAGCTTTCAGAATTATCCCGAGGGAAGCACAGAAAGCAGAAGCGAATTCAAAGAGCAAGCGAAGCGAACAGTTAGGAAAGAATTCAAGCATAATTATGCTACTCGGCTGGGATTCGAACCCAGTGGACACGGAGCATGGAAGGTTACTAAGCGACTTAATAACCCTCAAGGCCGCTCGACGTGCTTATTCGATTAGCATTTCTACACCAATTTACCTACAAACTGACAAGCATTATCGTAGATGAAATATTGTTTACTTATACCATTGAGAATAAATGAAATAGTTTCAATGGTTTTGATCTAATAGTTTTATGCAATTTTCCATTTACGTTAAGGCAGTCCATACTTGAGACGTTATAGACATGTTAGGCCCGAAGACCGAAAACGCTCAGTGGCCGGAAAAACAGCCACATCGCGTTCTGGCTGTCTT
This sequence comes from Micraspis discolor, assembly GCA_030674115.1. NCBI lineage: Eukaryota > Metazoa > Arthropoda > Insecta > Coleoptera > Coccinellidae > Micraspis > Micraspis discolor. The sequence goes on from JARTUT010002241.1 coordinate 68,995, forward strand.
CGAACGCACAGAACGCGTTTTGGTTGTTTTTAAACGCTCGCAACGCGTTCTGGTAATTGTTTAACAGCCGGAACGCGTTTGTCTAACGGCAATTGGTTCAAATGTAAGACCCTGTAGTTTTTACATTTTTAGAATAATAAAAATAAGTTGTTTCCGAACATGTTTGGTACTTGTGGTCTAGCATTTCTTTATGAACACTGAGCACATACAAAACTATTGTATATTTGTCGACCCTGTACCTATTGGAATCAACATGTGATACATTTTTGGAATCAGCTCAGTTAGAGTAATCCGGAAATGGAGACAAAATAGTTCGATTTAAAAAAAATGACGGTGATGTCATTACTCGAAAATAATTCACGCTATATATTAGAATATTATTTTAAAATAGGGTAAATTAAAATAAAAATCGATGTGTTTCAGGATTATTTCTTAAAATGATCTGATTAGCTAAAAATGAATTTGTTCCATACTTTACGGATACAATTTAAATGTACTATGTAATTCGAAATTTCATTCAAACAGTTATTGTAAAAATAAGTAACGTACCTATGTAAAGTACACAAAAGTTCGGAAAAACCTGTCGTTTGTATTCAATTGTAGTTTTCTATAATTGAATTGTTTCTAATAAAGTGATTAAAAGAGTTATAAATTCAAGTTTGTTTTGTTCTCCACAATAAGTTGGATTTGTAGAAAATAAATTGAAATTCATTTGTTTAATAAAGAACTTTTCGCTTTTTCATACATGCATTTATATATTATATGCTCGACAATATATGTTTATTAGTGTAACTTTCTTCCTAGAACTGAAAAATAATTATAAGAAAAGAAATTTAATATTGTTGAAATGATTCGGCAAGAAAAACCGAACCCATCTTTGGTATCCAATTGTAGTTGTCAATAATTGAATTGTATTTCAATTTTCAACTTTGTTTTATGAGGGACAATATAAATTTTATCCTACGCAGGTAGAAAGCGGTAAATAATACAAGTCGAACATTAAGAACGCGTTGTGAGCGTTGAACAATTGACAAAATGCGTTCCGGCTATTTAACAATTACCAGAACGCGTTGCGAGCGTTTAAAAACAGCCAAAACGCGTTCTGTGCGTTCGAAGGCAGCCAGAACGCGATGTGGTCGTTTTTTCCAGCCACTGAGCGTTTTCGGTCTTCGGGCCTAACAGACATAAAATCAGAAACATTGATATAATGTTACACCTTCAATATTAGTACAAATTCTTATTAAAATCGTATCATTTTGAGAAATAGCGACCTAAAACGCCGTCCTCGCGCTAGTGCTCTTAAATGTAACGCATAGAATCTTATAACATATTTTCAAGTTTAATCATTAATTAATCAATATTCAAGTTCATATTCATTACAAAATACAGCGCGAGTTGAATTATTATGGGACCGTCTATTGTCTATTACGTTACAGATTTGCTTAAAATGTGTGAAACTCCATTAATGTGAAGATAATTTATGGTTGCGTTTACGTTACATTCATTGTGAATAAACCCTCACGATTTTCATTTTTAAGTTGGAAATATAGCCGAATGTAAACGCGCCGCTTCAGTTCGAAATCTTATGTTCGTTAAAAGAAGTGTTTCCTGAAATTCTATAAATATCTATCATAACTTAGACGATCCAATGACATAACATACAAGGGAGAAATTCGGATAAATCATGATATGAGGGATTCAATTTTTAATGGTACTATCTTGGCCTCCCCTAATCTTAGTTCGGAAGAACAAATATCGAAATAAAGTAAGTATGAATCTTCGTGAAGAACAACATATTTTCTGAAGCCGGCCCTGGCCATCGTCTAATAGTTCGGTAACTCTTCGTTAGATGCTGTAAAGAACAAATACATTTATTTCCAGAAACATACAGTCCATCTATAAACCAGAAATCGTACTAGTATATTTCTGGCTTCATTTCTTTGAACTGCGTTTTCCCTCTAGGTAGATTTATACTCAATGCTTATCCAGAGTGAATCTTTGACCACTGCGTTAATTTTTACCATAGGTTCTTGAGATAATAAAAACACCTTTTTCCCATACCGTTTTTCCATATTCATCTGCGTAAAAAGTTAAAATAATTTTAAGTTGTCACATTGGGCAAATACCCTCTGTAGTCCAGTTTAGTTTGAATGAAAAATACCTTCCACAGCATCCACTATTGAATCTGAATTGTTTAAAAACATTATTTTCCCTCTAAGAAATGATCCACTTGTGTGTAAAAAAAAAAAAAAGGTAATTGTAGCTCCAAGAATATTGGGTGAGTCTTTGACCACTGCGTTAATTGTAAATTTTAACCATGGGTTCTTGAGATCAAAAGAAACACTTTTATTCCATACCGTTTCTCCATATTCATCTGCGTTAAAAAGTTATAAGCTTTTTGAGTTTTCACATTGGGCAAATACCCCTCTAAATAACAATAATAAATCTTTTGATGCCAAAATATGCACGAGTGTTATCAAAAACCTTCTACAAGAGATCATTTCAATTGATATTGTCGTTTGAATATTACAGGTGAAAATGCAATTTTTCTATGAAATTTCAACACCCTATATCTTTTGAACGGGGCCAAATTTGGAAAAATGTTATAGGAAGAAAATGTTTCTTTTGACGTCAAGAATCTATGGTTAAAATTAACGCAGTGGTCAAAGACTCACCCTGTATAAATAACTATTACGCATTTGATAAGTTCTGTGAACGTATAGTAATTCATGATAATTGAAAATTTTGATGAATAATTTCAATGATTATGAAAATAATGGAAACTGGTGTAATAATCTGATACACATTATTAGAATATGTATACAGTGCAAGTAAAAATTGGGGAAGAATTTCATATTCATAGAAGAAAAATACTCGAATACAAAATTCTTTAACAGGTCTATTTTTTCCAAATTTTTAAGGGAAAATCATTTCGCAGTTTCAAAAATTCGTTCATTTCAATCTATATACAATCGTTTCCACACCACCCCGGAGGTAGATTGCTTAGCGCGTTTTATTTTTACATGGTTTCCCAGGAGGCCTAATCCATGAACAACTATGATCATAGTTGTTTAAGTACCGATGAAACGAGAGCCCTAAGCAGAGCTTTCAGAATTATCCCGAGGGAAGCACAGAAAGCAGAAGCGAATTCAAAGAGCAAGCGAAGCGAACAGTTAGGAAAGAATTCAAGCATAATTATGCTACTCGGCTGGGATTCGAACCCAGTGGACACGGAGCATGGAAGGTTACTAAGCGACTTAATAACCCTCAAGGCCGCTCGACGTGCTTATTCGATTAGCATTTCTACACCAATTTACCTACAAACTGACAAGCATTATCGTAGATGAAATATTGTTTACTTATACCATTGAGAATAAATGAAATAGTTTCAATGGTTTTGATCTAATAGTTTTATGCAATTTTCCATTTACGTTAAGGCAGTCCATACTTGAGACGTTATAGACATGTTAGGCCCGAAGACCGAAAACGCTCAGTGGCCGGAAAAAACGGCCACATCGCGTTCTGGCTGTCTTCGAACGCACAGAACGCGTTTTGGTTGTTTTTAAACGCTCGCAACGCGTTCTGGTAATTGTTTAACAGCCGGAACGCGTTTGTCTAACGGCAATTGGTTCAAATGTAAGACCCTGTAGTTTTTACATTTTTAGAATAATAAAAATAAGTTGTTTCCGAACATGTTTGGTACTTGTGGTCTAGCATTTCTTTATGAACACTGAGCACATACAAAACTATTGTATATTTGTCGACCCTGTACCTATTGGAATCAACATGTGATACATTTTTGGAATCAGCTCAGTTAGAGTAATCCGGAAATGGAGACAAAATAGTTCGATTTAAAAAAATGACGGTGATGTCATTACTCGAAAATAATTCACGCTATATATTAGAATATTATTTTAAAATAGGGTAAATTAAAATAAAAATCGATGTGTTTCAGGATTATTTCTTAAAATGATCTGATTAGCTAAAAATGAATTTGTTCCATACTTTACGGATACAATTTAAATGTACTATGTAATTCGAAATTTCATTCAAACAGTTATTGTAAAAATAAGTAACGTACCTATGTAAAGTACACAAAAGTTCGAAAAACCCGTCGTTTGTATTCAATTGTAGTTTTCTATAATTGAATTGTTTCTAATAAAGTGATTAAAAGAGTTATAAATTCAAGTTTGTTTTGTTCTCCACAATAAGTTGGATTTGTAGAAAATAAATTGAAATTCATTTGTTTAATAAAGAACTTTTCGCTTTTTCATACATGCATTTATATATTATATGCTCGACAATATATGTTTATTAGTGTAACTTTCTTCCTAGAACTGAAAAATAATTATAAGAAAAGAAATTTAATATTGTTGAAATGATTCGGCAAGAAAAACCGAACCCATCTTTGGTATCCAATTGTAGTTGTCAATAATTGAATTGTATTTCAATTTTCAACTTTGTTTTATGAGGGACAATATAAATTTTATCCTACGCAGGTAGAAAGCGGTAAATAATACAAGTCGAACATTAAGAACGCGTTGTGAGCGTTGAACAATTGACAAAATGCGTTCCGGCTATTTAACAATTACCAGAACGCGTTGCGAGCGTTTAAAAACAGCCAAAACGCGTTCTGTGCGTTCGAAGGCAGCCAGAACGCGATGTGGTCGTTTTTTCCAGCCACTGAGCGTTTTCGGTCTTCGGGCCTAACAGACATAAAATCAGAAACATTGATATAATGTTACACCTTCAATATTAGTACAAATTCTTATTAAAATCGTATCATTTTGAGAAATAGCGACCTAAAACGCCGTCCTCGCGCTAGTGCTCTTAAATGTAACGCATAGAATCTTATAACATATTTTCAAGTTTAATCATTAATTAATCAATATTCAAGTTCATATTCATTACAAAATACAGCGCGAGTTGAATTATTATGGGACCGTCTATTGTCTATTACGTTACAGATTTGCTTAAAATGTGTGAAACTCCATTAATGTGAAGATAATTTATGGTTGCGTTTACGTTACATTCATTGTGAATAAACCCTCACGATTTTCATTTTTAAGTTGGAAATATAGCCGAATGTAAACGCGCCGCTTCAGTTCGAAATCTTATGTTCGTTAAAAGAAGTGTTTCCTGAAATTCTATAAATATCTATCATAACTTAGACGATCCAATGACATAACATACAAGGGAGAAATTCGGATAAATCATGATATGAGGGATTCAATTTTTAATGGTACTATCTTGGCCTCCCTAATCTTAGTTCGGAAGAACAAATATCGAAATAAAGTAAGTATGAATCTTCGTGAAGAACAACATATTTTCTGAAGCCGGCCCTGGCCATCGTCTAATAGTTCGGTAACTCTTCGTTAGATGCTGTAAAGAACAAATACATTTATTTCCAGAAACATACAGTCCATCTATAAACCAGAAATCGTACTAGTATATTTCTGGCTTCATTTCTTTGAACTGCGTTTTCCCTCTAGGTAGATTTATACTCAATGCTTATCCAGAGTGAATCTTTGACCACTGCGTTAATTTTTACCATAGGTTCTTGAGATAATAAAAACACCTTTTTCCCATACCGTTTTTCCATATTCATCTGCGTAAAAAAGTTAAAATAATTTTAAGTTGTCACATTGGGCAAATACCCTCTGTAGTCCAGTTTAGTTTGAATGAAAAATACCTTCCACAGCATCCACTATTGAATCTGAATTGTTTAAAAACATTATTTTCCCTCTAAGAAATGATCCACTTGTGTGTAAAAAAAAAGGTAATTGTAGCTCCAAGAATATTGGGTGAGTCTTTGACCACTGCGTTAATTGTAAATTTTAACCATGGGTTCTTGAGATCAAAAGAAACACTTTTATTCCATACCGTTTCTCCATATTCATCTGCGTTAAAAAGTTATAAGCTTTTTGAGTTTTCACATTGGGCAAATACCCTCTAAATAACAATAATAAATCTTTTGATGCCAAAATATGCACGAGTGTTATCAAAAACCTTCTACAAGAGATCATTTCAATTGATATTGTCGTTTGAATATTACAGGTGAAAATGCAATTTTTCTATGAAATTTCAACACCCTATATCTTTTGAACGGGGCCAAATTTGGAAAAATGTTATAGGAAGAAAATGTTTCTTTTGACGTCAAGAATCTATGGTTAAAATTAACGCAGTGGTCAAAGACTCACCCTGTATAAATAACTATTACGCATTTGATAAGTTCTGTGAACGTATAGTAATTCATGATAATTGAAAATTTTGATGAATAATTTCAATGATTATGAAAATAATGGAAACTGGTGTAATAATCTGATACACATTATTAGAATATGTATACAGTGCAAGTAAAAATTGGGGAAGAATTTCATATTCATAGAAGAAAAATACTCGAATACAAAATTCTTTAACAGGTCTATTTTTTTCCAAATTTTTAAGGGGAAAATCATTTCCAGTTTTCAAAATTCGTTCATTTTATATCTATATACAATCGTTTCCACACCACCCCGGAGGTAGATTGCTTAGCGCGTTTTATTTTTACATGGTTTCCCCAGGAGGCCTAATCCATGAACAACTATGATCATAGTTGTTTAAGTACCGATGAAACGAGAGCCCTAAGCAGAGCTTTCAGAATTATCCCGAGGGAAGCACAGAAAGCAGAAGCGAATTCAAAGAGCAAGCGAAGCGAACAGTTAGGAAAGAATTCAAGCATAATTATGCTACTCGGCTGGGATTCGAACCCAGTGGACACGGAGCATGGAAGGTTACTAAGCGACTTAATAACCCTCAAGGCCGCTCGACGTGCTTATTCGATTAGCATTTCTACACCAATTTACCTACAAACTGACAAGCATTATCGTAGATGAAATATTGTTTACTTATACCATTGAGAATAAATGAAATAGTTTCAATGGTTTTGATCTAATAGTTTTATGCAATTTTCCATTTACGTTAAGGCAGTCCATACTTGAGACGTTATAGACATGTTAGGCCCGAAGACCGAAAACGCTCAGTGGGAAAAAAAAACACGGCCACATCGCGTTCTGGCTGTCTTCGAACGCACAGAACGCGTTTTGGTTGTTTTTAAACGCTCGCAACGCGTTCTGGTAATTGTTTAACAGCCGGAACGCGTTTGTCTAACGGCAATTGGTTCAAATGTAAGACCCTGTAGTTTTTTACATTTTTAGAATAATAAAAATAAGTTGTTTCCGAACATGTTTGGTACTTGTGGTCTAGCATTTCTTTATGAACACTGAGCACATACAAAACTATTGTATATTTGTCGACCCTGTACCTATTGGAATCAACATGTGATACATTTTTGGAATCAGCTCAGTTAGAGTAATCCGGAAATGGAGACAAAATAGTTCGATGAACAAGCGACGCAAAAAAAATGACGGTGATGTCATTACTCGAAAATAATTCACGCTATATATTAGAATATTATTTTAAAATAGGGTAAATTAAAATAAAAATCGATGTGTTTCAGGATTATTTCTTAAAATGATCTGATTAGCTAAAAATGAATTTGTTCCATACTTTACGGATACAATTTAAATGTACTATGTAATTCGAAATTTCATTCAAACAGTTATTGTAAAAATAAGTAACGTACCTATGTAAAGTACACAAAAGTTCGGAAAAACCCGTCGTTTGTATTCAATTGTAGTTTTCTATAATTGAATTGTTTCTAATAAAGTGATTAAAAGAGTTATAAATTCAAGTTTGTTTTGTTCTCCACAATAAGTTGGATTTGTAGAAAATAAATTGAAATTCATTTGTTTAATAAAGAACTTTTCGCTTTTTCATACATGCATTTATATATTATATGCTCGACAATATATGTTTATTAGTGTAACTTTCTTCCTAGAACTGAAAAATAATTATAAGAAAAGAAATTTAATATTGTTGAAATGATTCGGCAAGAAAACCGAACCCATCTTTGGTATCCAATTGTAGTTGTCAATAATTGAATTGTATTTCAATTTTCAACTTTGTTTTATGAGGGACAATATAAATTTTATCCTACGCAGGTAGAAAGCGGTAAATAATACAAGTCGAACATTAAGAACGCGTTGTGAGCGTTGAACAATTGACAAAATGCGTTCCGGCTATTTAACAATTACCAGAACGCGTTGCGAGCGTTTAAAAACAGCCAAAACGCGTTCTGTGCGTTCGAAGGCAGCCAGAACGCGATGTGGTCGTTTTTTCCAGCCACTGAGCGTTTTCGGTCTTCGGGCCTAACAGACATAAAATCAGAAACATTGATATAATGTTACACCTTCAATATTAGTACAAATTCTTATTAAAATCGTATCATTTTGAGAAATAGCGACCTAAAACGCCGTCCTCGCGCTAGTGCTCTTAAATGTAACGCATAGAATCTTATAACATATTTTCAAGTTTAATCATTAATTAATCAATATTCAAGTTCATATTCATTACAAAATACAGCGCGAGTTGAATTATTATGGGACCGTCTATTGTCTATTACGTTACAGATTTGCTTAAAATGTGTGAAACTCCATTAATGTGAAGATAATTTATGGTTGCGTTTACGTTACATTCATTGTGAATAAACCTCACGATTTTCATTTTTAAGTTGGAAATATAGCCGAATGTAAACGCGCCGCTTCAGTTCGAAATCTTATGTTCGTTAAAAGAAGTGTTTCCTGAAATTCTATAAATATCTATCATAACTTAGACGATCCAATGACATAACATACAAGGGAGAAATTCGGATAAATCATGATATGAGGGATTCAATTTTTAATGGTACTATCTTGGCCTCCCCTAATCTTAGTTCGGAAGAACAAATATCGAAATAAAGTAAGTATGAATCTTCGTGAAGAACAACATATTTTCTGAAGCCGGCCCTGGCCATCGTCTAATAGTTCGGTAACTCTTCGTTAGATGCTGTAAAGAACAAATACATTTATTTCCAGAAACATACAGTCCATCTATAAACCAGAAATCGTACTAGTATATTTCTGGCTTCATTTCTTTGAACTGCGTTTTCCCTCTAGGTAGATTTATACTCAATGCTTATCCAGAGTGAATCTTTGACCACTGCGTTAATTTTTACCATAGGTTCTTGAGATAATAAAAAACACCTTTTTCCCATACCGTTTTTCCATATTCATCTGCGTAAAAAGTTAAAATAATTTTAAGTTGTCACATTGGGCAAATACCCCTCTGTAGTCCAGTTTAGTTTGAATGAAAAATACCTTCCACAGCATCCACTATTGAATCTGAATTGTTTAAAAACATTATTTTCCCTCTAAGAAATGATCCACTTGTGTGTAAAAAAAAAAAAGGTAATTGTAGCTCCAAGAATATTGGGTGAGTCTTTGACCACTGCGTTAATTGTAAATTTTAACCATGGGTTCTTGAGATCAAAAGAAACACTTTTATTCCATACCGTTTCTCCATATTCATCTGCGTTAAAAAGTTATAAGCTTTTTGAGTTTTCACATTGGGCAAATACCCCTCTAAATAACAATAATAAATCTTTTGATGCCAAATTATGCACGAGTGTTATCAAAAACCTTCTACAAGAGATCATTTCAATTGATATTGTCGTTTGAATATTACAGGTGAAAATGCAATTTTTCTATGAAATTTCAACACCCTATATCTTTTGAACGGGACCAAATTTGGAAAAATGTTATAGGAAGAAAATGTTTCTTTTGACGTCAAGAATCTATGGTTAAAATTAACGCAGTGGTCAAAGACTCACCCTGTATAAATAACTATTACGCATTTGATAAGTTCTGTGAACGTATAGTAATTCATGATAATTGAAAATTTTGATGAATAATTTCAATGATTATGAAAATAATGGAAACTGGTGTAATAATCTGATACACATTATTAGAATATGTATACAGTGCAAGTAAAAATTGGGGAAGAATTTCATATTCATAGAAGAAAAATACTCGAATACAAAATTCTTCAACAGGTCTATTTTTTTCCAAATTTTCAAGGGGAAAATCATTTCCCAGTTTCAAAATTCGTTCATTTCAGTCTATATACAATCGTTTCCACACCACCCCGGAGGTAGATTGCTTAGCGCGTTTTAATTTTTACATGGTTTCCCCAGGAGGCCTAATCCATGAACAACTATGATCATAGTTGTTTAAGTACCGATGAAACGAGAGCCCTAAGCAGAGCTTTCAGAATCATCCCGAGCGAAGCACAGAAAGCAGAAGCGAATTCAAAGAGCAAGCGAAGAGAAGAGTTAGGAAAGAATCCAAGCATAATTATGCTACTCGGCTGGGATTCGAACCCAGTGGACACGGAGCATGGAAGGATACTAAGCGACTTAGTAACCCTCAAGGCCGCTCGACGTGCTTATTCGATTAGCATTTCTACACCAATTTACCTACAAACTGACAAGCATTATCGTAGATGAAATATTGTTTACTTATACCATTGAGAATAAATGAAATAGTTTCAATGGTTTTGATCTAATAGTTTTATGCAATTTTTCATTTACGTTGAGGCAGTCCATACTTGAGACGTTATAGACATAAAATCAGAAACATTGATATAATGTTACACCTTCAATATTAGTTCAAATTCTTATTAAAATCGTATCATTTTGAGAAATAGCGACCTAAAACGCCGTCCCCGCGCTAGTGCTCTCAAATGTAACGCATAGAATCTTATAACATATTTTCAAGTTTAATCCATAATTAATCAATATTCAAGTTCATATTCATTACAAAATACAGCGCGAGTTAAATTATTATGGGACCGTCTATTGTCTATTACGTTACAGATTTGCTTAAAATGTGTGAAACTCCATTAATGTGAAGATAATTTATGGTTTCGTTTTCGTTACATTCATTGTGAATAAACCCTCACGATTTTCATTTTTAAGTTGGAAATATAGCCGAATGTAAACGCGCCGCTTCAGTTCGAAATCTTATGTTCGTTAAAAGAAGTGTTTCCTGAAATTCTATAAATATCTATCATAACTTAGAAGATCCAATGACATAACATACATGGAGAAATTCGGATAAATCATGATATGAGGGATTCAATTTTTAATGCTACTATTTTGGCCTCCCCTAATCTTAGTTCGGAAGAACAAATATCGAAATGAAGTAAGTATGAATCTTCGTGAAGAACTACATATTTTCTGAAGCCGGCCCTGGCCATCGTCTAATAGTTCGGTAACTCTTCGTTAGATGCTGTAAAGAACAAATACATTTATTTCCAGAAACATACAGTCCATCTATAAACCAGAAATCGTACTAGTAAATTTCTGGCTTCATTTCTTTGAACTGCGTTTTCCCTCTAGATAGATTTATACTCAATGCTTATCCAGAGTGAATCTTTGACCACTGCGTTAATTTTAACCATAGGTTCTTGAGATAATAAAAAACACATTTTTCCCATACCGTTTTTCCATATTCATCTGCCTTAAAAAGTTAAAATAATTTTAAGTTGTCACATTGGGCAAATAACCCTCTGTAGTCCAGTTTAGTTTGAATGAAAAATACCTTCCACAGCATCCACTACTGAATCTGAATTGTTTATAAACATTATTTTCCCTCTAAGAAATGATCCACTTGTGTGTAAAAAATAAAAAGGAATTGTAGCTCCAAGAATATTGGGTGAGTCTTTGACCACTGCGTTAATTGTAAATTTTAACCATGGGTTCTTGAGATCAATAGAAACACTTTTTTTCCATACCGTTTCTCCATATTCAGCTGCGTTAAAAAGTTATAAGCATTTTGAGTTTTCACATTGGGCAAATACCCCTCTAAATAACAATAATAAATCTTTTGATGCCAAAATATGCACGAGTGTTATCAAAAACCTTCTACAAGAGATCATTTCAATTGATATTGTCGTTTGAATATTACAGGTGAAAATGCATTTTTTCTATGAAATTTCAACACCCTATATCTTTTGAACGGGGCCAAATTTGGAAAAATGTTATAGGAAGAAAATGTTTCTTTTGACGTCAAGAATCTATGGTTAAAATTAACGCAGTGGTCAAAGACTCACCCTGTATAAATAACTATTACGCATTTGATAAGTTCTGTGAACGTATAGTAATTCATGATAATTGAAAATTTTGATGAATAATTTCAATGATTATGAAAATAATGGAAACTGGTGTAATAATCTGATACACATTATTAGAATATGTATACAGTGCAAGTAAAAATTGGGGAAGAATTTCATATTCATAGAAGAAAAATACTCGAATACAAAATTCTTTAACAGGTCTATTTTTTTCCAAATTTTTAAGGGGAAAATCATTTCGCAGTTTCAAAAATTCGTTCATTTCAATCTATATACAATCGTTTCCACACCACCCCGGAGGTAGATTGCTTAGCGCGTTTTATTTTTACATGGTTTTCCCAGGAGGCCTAATCCATGAACAACTATGATCATAGTTGTTTAAGTACCGATGAAACGAGAGCCCTAAGCAGAGCTTTCAGAATTATCCCGAGGGAAGCACAGAAAGCAGAAGCGAATTCAAAGAGCAAGCGAAGCGAACAGTTAGGAAAGAATTCAAGCATAATTATGCTACTCGGCTGGGATTCGAACCCAGTGGACACGGAGCATGGAAGGTTACTAAGCGACTTAATAACCCTCAAGGCCGCTCGACGTGCTTATTCGATTAGCATTTCTACACCAATTTACCTACAAACTGACAAGCATTATCGTAGATGAAATATTGTTTACTTATACCATTGAGAATAAATGAAATAGTTTCAATGGTTTTGATCTAATAGTTTTATGCAATTTTCCATTTACGTTAAGGCAGTCCATACTTGAGACGTTATAGACATGTTAGGCCCGAAGACCGAAAACGCTCAGTGGCCGGAAAAAAAACGGCCACATCGCGTTCTGGCTGTCTTCGAACGCACAGAACGCGTTTTGGTTGTTTTTAAACGCTCGCAACGCGTTCTGGTAATTGTTTAACAGCCGGAACGCGTTTGTCTAACGGCAATTGGTTCAAATGTAAGACCCTGTAGTTTTTTACATTTTTAGAATAATAAAAATAAGTTGTTTCCGAACATGTTTGGTACTTGTGGTCTAGCATTTCTTTATGAACACTGAGCACATACAAAACTATTGTATATTTGTCGACCCTGTACCTATTGGAATCAACATGTGATACATTTTTGGAATCAGCTCAGTTAGAGTAATCCGGAAATGGAGACAAAATAGTTCGATTTAAAAAAAATGACGGTGATGTCATTACTCGAAAATAATTCACGCTATATATTAGAATATTATTTTAAAATAGTGTAAATTAAAATAAAAATCGATGTGTTTCAGGATTATTTCTTAAAATGATCTGATTAGCTAAAAATGAATTTGTTCCATACTTTACGGATACAATTTAAATGTATAAATGTACTATGTAATTCGAAATTTCATTCAAACAGTTATTGTAAAATAAGTAACGTACCTATGTGAAGTACACAAAAGTTCGGAAAAACCCGTCGTTTGTATTCAATTGTAGTTTTCTATAATTGAATTGTTTCTAATAAAGTGATTAAAAGAGTTATAAATTCAAGTTTGTTTTGTTCTCCACAATAAGTTGGATTTGTAGAAAATAAATTGAAATTCATTTGTTTAATAAAGAACTTTTCGCTTTTTCATACATGCATTTATATATTATATGCTCGACAATATATGTTTATTAGTGTAACTTTCTTCCTAGAACTGAAAAATAATTATAAGAAAAGAAATTTAATATTGTTGAAATGATTCGGCAAGAAAAACCGAACCCATCTTTGGTATCCAATTGTAGTTGTCAATAATTGAATTGTATTTCAATTTTCAACTTTGTTTTATGAGGGACAATATAAATTTTATCCTACGCAGGTAGAAAGCGGTAAATAATACAAGTCGAACATTAAGAACGCGTTGTGAGCGTTGAACAATTGACAAAATGCGTTCCGGCTATTTAACAATTACCAGAACGCGTTGCGAGCGTTTAAAAACAGCCAAAACGCGTTCTGTGCGTTCGAAGGCAGCCAGAACGCGATGTGGTCGTTTTTTCCAGCCACTGAGCGTTTTCGGTCTTCGGGCCTAACAGACATAAAATCAGAAACATTGATATAATGTTACACCTTCAATATTAGTACAAATTCTTATTAAAATCGTATCATTTTGAGAAATAGCGACCTAAAACGCCGTCCTCGCGCTAGTGCTCTTAAATGTAACGCATAGAATCTTATAACATATTTTCAAGTTTAATCATTAATTAATCAATATTCAAGTTCATATTCATTACAAAATACAGCGCGAGTTGAATTATTATGGGACCGTCTATTGTCTATTACGTTACAGATTTGCTTAAAATGTGTGAAACTCCATTAATGTGAAGATAATTTATGGTTGCGTTTACGTTACATTCATTGTGAATAAACCCTCACGATTTTCATTTTTAAGTTGGAAATATAGCCGAATGTAAACGCGCCGCTTCAGTTCGAAATCTTATGTTCGTTAAAAGAAGTGTTTCCTGAAATTCTATAAATATCTATCATAACTTAGACGATCCAATGACATAACATACAAGGGAGAAATTCGGATAAATCATGATATGAGGGATTCAATTTTTAATGGTACTATCTTGGCCTCCCTAATCTTAGTTCGGAAGAACAAATATCGAAATAAAGTAAGTATGAATCTTCGTGAAGAACAACATATTTTCTGAAGCCGGCCCTGGCCATCGTCTAATAGTTCGGTAACTCTTCGTTAGATGCTGTAAAGAACAAATACATTTATTTCCAGAAACATACAGTCCATCTATAAACCAGAAATCGTACTAGTATATTTCTGGCTTCATTTCTTTGAACTGCGTTTTCCTCTAGGTAGATTTATACTCAATGCTTATCCAGAGTGAATCTTTGACCACTGCGTTAATTTTTACCATAGGTTCTTGAGATAATAAAAACACCTTTTTCCCATACCGTTTTTCCATATTCATCTGCGTAAAAAGTTAAAATAATTTTAAGTTGTCACATTGGGCAAATACCCTCTGTAGTCCAGTTTAGTTTGAATGAAAAATACCTTCCACAGCATCCACTATTGAATCTGAATTGTTTAAAAACATTATTTTCCCTCTAAGAAATGATCCACTTGTGTGTAAAAAAAAAAAGGTAATTGTAGCTCCAAGAATATTGGGTGAGTCTTTGACCACTGCGTTAATTGTAAATTTTAACCATGGGTTCTTGAGATCAAAAGAAACACTTTTATTCCATACCGTTTCTCCATATTCATCTGCGTTAAAAAGTTATAAGCTTTTTGAGTTTTCACATTGGGCAAATACCCTCTAAATAACAATAATAAATCTTTTGATGCCAAAATATGCACGAGTGTTATCAAAAACCTTCTACAAGAGATCATTTCAATTGATATTGTCGTTTGAATATTACAGGTGAAAATGCAATTTTTCTATGAAATTTCAACACCCTATATCTTTTGAACGGGGCCAAATTTGGAAAAATGTTATAGGAAGAAAATGTTTCTTTTGACGTCAAGAATCTATGGTTAAAATTAACGCAGTGGTCAAAGACTCACCCTGTATAAATAACTATTACGCATTTGATAAGTTCTGTGAACGTATAGTAATTCATGATAATTGAAAATTTTGATGAATAATTTCAATGATTATGAAAATAATGGAAACTGGTGTAATAATCTGATACACATTATTAGAATATGTATACAGTGCAAGTAAAAATTGGGGAAGAATTTCATATTCATAGAGAAAAATACTCGAATACAAAATTCTTTAACAGGTCTATTTTTTTCCAAATTTTTAAGGGGAAAATCATTTCGCAGTTTCAAAAATTCGTTCATTTCAATCTATATACAATCGTTTCCACACCACCCCGGAGGTAGATTGCTTAGCGCGTTTTATTTTTACATGGTTTCCCCAGGAGGCCTAATCCATGAACAACTATGATCATAGTTGTTTAAGTACCGATGAAACGAGAGCCCTAAGCAGAGCTTTCAGAATTATCCTGAGGGAAGCACAGAAAGCAGAAGCGAATTCAAAGAGCAAGCGAAGCGAACAGTTAGGAAAGAATTCAAGCATAATTATGCTACTCGGCTGGGATTCGAACCCAGTGGACACGGAGCATGGAAGGTTACTAAGCGACTTAATAACCCTCAAGGCCGCTCGACGTGCTTATTCGATTAGCATTTCTACACCAATTTACCTACAAACTGACAAGCATTATCGTAGATGAAATATTGTTTACTTATACCATTGAGAATAAATGAAATAGTTTCAATGGTTTTGATCTAATAGTTTTATGCAATTTTCCATTTACGTTAAGGCAGTCCATACTTGAGACGTTATAGACATGTTAGGCCCGAAGACCGAAAACGCTCAGTGGCCGGAAAAACGGCCACATCGCGTTCTGGCTGTCTTCGAACGCACAGAACGCGTTTTGGTTGTTTTTAAACGCTCGCAACGCGTTCTGGTAATTGTTTAACAGCCGGAACGCGTTTGTCTAACGGCAATTGGTTCAAATGTAAGACCCTGTAGTTTTTACATTTTTAGAATAATAAAAATAAGTTGTTTCCGAACATGTTTGGTACTTGTGGTCTAGCATTTCTTTATGAACACTGAGCACATACAAAACTATTGTATATTTGTCGACCCTGTACCTATTGGAATCAACATGTGATACATTTTTGGAATCAGCTCAGTTAGAGTAATCCGGAAATGGAGACAAAATAGTTCGATTTAAAAAAATGACGGTGATGTCATTACTCGAAAATAATTCACGCTATATATTAGAATATTATTTTAAAATAGGGTAAATTAAAATAAAAATCGATGTGTTTCAGGATGAGAATGTCTAGATAGCGTTAAAAGGAGGAGAAAAATCGTCACGAGAGAAAATTTTTAAAATTCCTCAAAATGTTTTTTCAATACATGATATCCATAAGTTATTCGTCAGATCACAACAATTTAGGCATTTATGCAGGGTATAGGTACCTAAAATATTTTAAAATTTCCCATCATAGCGTACAATCTCCAGAAGATATAAGTGTTTTTCTGAAAATGAAGTCATTAGCTAAAGATTATATTTGTTCCTATGAATTTACATCACATCAACTATAAATCTTATGAGGGTGGTTTTTAATTTTATGACAAGTTGTCATAATGAGGAATATTGAGTTGTAAAATGAAAACTAATTCTGTGGGTTCATTTTTATGACAAACATGTCTAAAATACTGGTGTGTGCAGTTGTCATATTTTGAATGGAAATGATATTATGAATTTTAAGGACAAGAGGACTATTTTTTCCCAAATGTCTGTAATTTCTGAATATCGAGCTGAAAATGATCGCCATCGAATAAAGTGATTAAAAGAGTTATAAATTCAAGTTTGTTTTGTTCTCCACAATAAGTTGGATTTGTAGAAAATAAATTGAAATTCATTTGTTTAATAAAGAACTTTTCGCTTTTTCATACATGCATTTATATATTATATGCTCGACAATATATGTTTATTAGTGTAACTTTCTTCCTAGAACTGAAAAATAATTATAAGAAAAGAAATTTAATATTGTTGAAATGATTCGGCAAGAAAACCGAACCCATCTTTGGTATCCAATTGTAGTTGTCAATAATTGAATTGTATTTCAATTTTCAACTTTGTTTTATGAGGGACAATATAAATTTTATCCTACGCAGGTAGAAAGCGGTAAATAATACAAGTCGAACATTAAGAACGCGTTGTGAGCGTTGAACAATTGACAAAATGCGTTCCGGCTATTTAACAATTACCAGAACGCGTTGCGAGCGTTTAAAAACAGCCAAAACGCGTTCTGTGCGTTCGAAGGCAGCCAGAACGCGATGTGGTCGTTTTTTCCAGCCACTGAGCGTTTTCGGTCTTCGGGCCTAACAGACATAAAATCAGAAACATTGATATAATGTTACACCTTCAATATTAGTACAAATTCTTATTAAAATCGTATCATTTTGAGAAATAGCGACCTAAAACGCCGTCCTCGCGCTAGTGCTCTTAAATGTAACGCATAGAATCTTATAACATATTTTCAAGTTTAATCATTAATTAATCAATATTCAAGTTCATATTCATTACAAAATACAGCGCGAGTTGAATTATTATGGGACCGTCTATTGTCTATTACGTTACAGATTTGCTTAAAATGTGTGAAACTCCATTAATGTGAAGATAATTTATGGTTGCGTTTACGTTACATTCATTGTGAATAAACCTCACGATTTTCATTTTTAAGTTGGAAATATAGCTGAATGTAAACGCGCCGCTTCAGTTCGAAATCTTATGTTCGTTAAAAGAAGTGTTTCCTGAAATTCTATAAATATCTATCATAACTTAGACGATCCAATGACATAACATACAAGGGAGAAATTCGGATAAATCATGATATGAGGGATTCAATTTTTAATGGTACTATCTTGGCCTCCCTAATCTTAGTTCGGAAGAACAAATATCGAAATAAAGTAAGTATGAATCTTCGTGAAGAACAACATATTTTCTGAAGCCGGCCCTGGCCATCGTCTAATAGTTCGGTAACTCTTCGTTAGATGCTGTAAAGAACAAATACATTTATTTCCAGAAACATACAGTCCATCTATAAACCAGAAATCGTACTAGTATATTTCTGGCTTCATTTCTTTGAACTGCGTTTTCCTCTAGGTAGATTTATACTCAATGCTTATCCAGAGTGAATCTTTGACCACTGCGTTAATTTTTACCATAGGTTCTTGAGATAATAAAAACACCTTTTTCCCATACCGTTTTTCCATATTCATCTGCGTAAAAAAGTTAAAATAATTTTAAGTTGTCACATTGGGCAAATACCCTCTGTAGTCCAGTTTAGTTTGAATGAAAATACCTTCCACAGCATCCACTATTGAATCTGAATTGTTTAAAAACATTATTTTCCCTCTAAGAAATGATCCACTTGTGTGTAAAAAAAAAAAAAAAGGTAATTGTAGCTCCAAGAATATTGGGTGAGTCTTTGACCACTGCGTTAATTGTAAATTTTAACCATGGGTTCTTGAGATCAAAAGAAACACTTTTATTCCATACCGTTTCTCCATATTCATCTGCGTTAAAAAGTTATAAGCTTTTTGAGTTTTCACATTGGGCAAATACCCTCTAAATAACAATAATAAATCTTTTGATGCCAAAATATGCACGAGTGTTATCAAAAACCTTCTACAAGAGATCATTTCAATTGATATTGTCGTTTGAATATTACAGGTGAAAATGCAATTTTTCTATGAAATTTCAACACCCTATATCTTTTGAACGGGGCCAAATTTGGAAAAATGTTATAGGAAGAAAATGTTTCTTTTGACGTCAAGAATCTATGGTTAAAATTAACGCAGTGGTCAAAGACTCACCCTGTATAAATAACTATTACGCATTTGATAAGTTCTGTGAACGTATAGTAATTCATGATAATTGAAAATTTTGATGAATAATTTCAATGATTATGAAAATAATGGAAACTGGTGTAATAATCTGATACACATTATTAGAATATGTATACAGTGCAAGTAAAAATTGGGGAAGAATTTCATATTCATAGAAGAAAAATACTGAATACAAAATTCTTTAACAGGTCTATTTTTTCCAAATTTTTAAGGGAAAATCATTTCGCAGTTTCAAAAATTCGTTCATTTCAATCTATATACAATCGTTTCCACACCACCCCGGAGGTAGATTGCTTAGCGCGTTTTATTTTTACATGGTTTCCCAGGAGGTTTAATCCATGAACAACTATGATCATAGTTGTTTAAGTACCGATGAAACGAGAGCCCTAAGCAGAGCTTTCAGAATTATCCTGAGGGAAGCACAGAAAGCAGAAGCGAATTCAAAGAGCAAGCGAAGCGAACAGTTAGGAAAGAATTCAAGCATAATTATGCTACTCGGCTGGGATTCGAACCCAGTGGACACGGAGCATGGAAGGTTACTAAGCGACTTAATAACCCCAAGGCCGCTCGACGTGCTTATTCGATTAGCATTTCTACACCAATTTACCTACAAACTGACAAGCATTATCGTAGATGAAATATTGTTTACTTATACCATTGAGAATAAATGAAATAGTTTCAATGGTTTTGATCTAATAGTTTTATGCAATTTTCCATTTACGTTAAGGCAGTCCATACTTGAGACGTTATAGACATGTTAGGCCCGAAGACCGAAAACGCTCAGTGGCCGGAAAAAACGGCCACATCGCGTTCTGGCTGTCTTCGAACGCACAGAACGCGTTTTGGTTGTTTTTAAACGCTCGCAACGCGTTCTGGTAATTGTTTAACAGCCGGAACGCGTTTGTCTAACGGCAATTGGTTCAAATGTAAGACCCTGTAGTTTTTTACATTTTTAGAATAATAAAAATAAGTTGTTTCCGAACATGTTTGGTACTTGTGGTCTAGCATTTCTTTATGAACACTGAGCACATACAAAACTATTGTATATTTGTCGACCCTGTACCTATTGGAATCAACATGTGATACATTTTGGAATCAGCTCAGTTAGAGTAATCCGGAAATGGAGACAAAATAGTTCGATTTAAAAAAATGACGGTGATGTCATTACTCGAAAATAATTCACGCTATATATTAGAATATTATTTTAAAATAGGTAAATTAAAATAAAAATCGATGTGTTTCAGGATTATTTCTTAAAATGATCTGATTAGCTAAAAATGAATTTGTTCCATACTTTACGGATACAATTTAAATGTACTATGTAATTCGAAATTTCATTCAAACAGTTATTGTAAAAATAAGTAACGTACCTATGTAAAGTACACAAAAGTTCGAAAAACCTGTCGTTTGTATTCAATTGTAGTTTTCTATAATTGAATTGTTTCTAATAAAGTGATTAAAAGAGTTATAAATTCAAGTTTGTTTTGTTCTCCACAATAAGTTGGATTTGTAGAAAATAAATTGAAATTCATTTGTTTAATAAAGAACTTTTCGCTTTTTCATACATGCATTTATATATTATATGCTCGACAATATATGTTTATTAGTGTAACTTTCTTCCTAGAACTGAAAAATAATTATAAGAAAAGAAATTTAATATTGTTGAAATGATTCGGCAAGAAAACCGAACCCATCTTTGGTATCCAATTGTAGTTGTCAATAATTGAATTGTATTTCAATTTTCAACTTTGTTTTATGAGGGACAATATAAATTTTATCCTACGCAGGTAGAAAGCGGTAAATAATACAAGTCGAACATTAAGAACGCGTTGTGAGCGTTGAACAATTGACAAAATGCGTTCCGGCTATTTAACAATTACCAGAACGCGTTGCGAGCGTTTAAAAACAGCCAAAACGCGTTCTGTGCGTTCGAAGGCAGCCAGAACGCGATGTGGTCGTTTTTTCCAGCCACTGAGCGTTTTCGGTCTTCGGGCCTAACAGACATAAAATCAGAAACATTGATATAATGTTACACCTTCAATATTAGTACAAATTCTTATTAAAATCGTATCATTTTGAGAAATAGCGACCTAAAACGCCGTCCTCGCGCTAGTGCTCTTAAATGTAACGCATAGAATCTTATAACATATTTTCAAGTTTAATCATTAATTAATCAATATTCAAGTTCATATTCATTACAAAATACAGCGCGAGTTGAATTATTATGGGACCGTCTATTGTCTATTACGTTACAGATTTGCTTAAAATGTGTGAAACTCCATTAATGTGAAGATAATTTATGGTTGCGTTTACGTTACATTCATTGTGAATAAACCTCACGATTTTCATTTTTAAGTTGGAAATATAGCTGAATGTAAACGCGCCGCTTCAGTTCGAAATCTTATGTTCGTTAAAAGAAGTGTTTCCTGAAATTTATAAATATCTATCATAACTTAGACGATCCAATGACATAACATACAAGGGAGAAATTCGGATAAATCATGATATGAGGGATTCAATTTTTAATGGTACTATCTTGGCCTCCCTAATCTTAGTTCGGAAGAACAAATATCGAAATAAAGTAAGTATGAATCTTCGTGAAGAACAACATATTTTCTGAAGCCGGCCCTGGCCATCGTCTAATAGTTCGGTAACTCTTCGTTAGATGCTGTAAAGAACAAATACATTTATTTCCAGAAACATACAGTCCATCTATAAACCAGAAATCGTACTAGTATATTTCTGGCTTCATTTCTTTGAACTGCGTTTTCCTCTAGGTAGATTTATACTCAATGCTTATCCAGAGTGAATCTTTGACCACTGCGTTAATTTTTACCATAGGTTCTTGAGATAATAAAAACACCTTTTTCCCATACCGTTTTTCCATATTCATCTGCGTAAAAAGTTAAAATAATTTTAAGTTGTCACATTGGGCAAATACCCTCTGTAGTCCAGTTTAGTTTGAATGAAAATACCTTCCACAGCATCCACTATTGAATCTGAATTGTTTAAAAACATTATTTTCCCTCTAAGAAATGATCCACTTGTGTAAAAAAAAAAAGGTAATTGTAGCTCCAAGAATATTGGGTGAGTCTTTGACCACTGCGTTAATTGTAAATTTTAACCATGGGTTCTTGAGATCAAAAGAAACACTTTTATTCCATACCGTTTCTCCATATTCATCTGCGTTAAAAAGTTATAAGCTTTTTGAGTTTTCACATTGGGCAAATACCCTCTAAATAACAATAATAAATCTTTGATGCCAAAATATGCACGAGTGTTATCAAAAACCTTCTACAAGAGATCATTTCAATTGATATTGTCGTTTGAATATTACAGGTGAAAATGCAATTTTTCTATGAAATTTCAACACCCTATATCTTTTGAACGGGGCCAAATTTGGAAAAATGTTATAGGAAGAAAATGTTTCTTTTGACGTCAAGAATCTATGGTTAAAATTAACGCAGTGGTCAAAGACTCACCCTGTATAAATAACTATTACGCATTTGATAAGTTCTGTGAACGTATAGTAATTCATGATAATTGAAAATTTTGATGAATAATTTCAATGATTATGAAAATAATGGAAACTGGTGTAATAATCTGATACACATTATTAGAATATGTATACAGTGCAAGTAAAAATTGGGGAAGAATTTCATATTCATAGAAGAAAATACTGAATACAAAATTCTTTAACAGGTCTATTTTTTTCCAAATTTTTAAGGGGAAAATCATTTCGCAGTTTCAAAAATTCGTTCATTTCAATCTATATACAATCGTTTCCACACCACCCCGGAGGTAGATTGCTTAGCGCGTTTTATTTTTACATGGTTTCTTAATCCATGAACAACTATGATCATAGTTGTTTAAGTACCGATGAAACGAGAGCCCTAAGCAGAGCTTTCAGAATTATCCCGAGGGAAGCACAGAAAGCAGAAGCGAATTCAAAGAGCAAGCGAAGCGAACAGTTAGGAAAGAATTCAAGCATAATTATGCTACTCGGCTGGGATTCGAACCCAGTGGACACGGAGCATGGAAGGTTACTAAGCGACTTAATAACCCTCAAGGCCGCTCGACGTGCTTATTCGATTAGCATTTCTACACCAATTTACCTACAAACTGACAAGCATTATCGTAGATGAAATATTGTTTACTTATACCATTGAGAATAAATGAAATAGTTTCAATGGTTTTGATCTAATAGTTTTATGCAATTTTCCATTTACGTTAAGGCAGTCCATACTTGAGACGTTATAGACATGTTAGGCCCGAAGACCGAAAACGCTCAGTGGCCGGGAAAAACGGCCACATCGCGTTCTGGCTGTCTTCGAACGCACAGAACGCGTTTTGGTTGTTTTTAAACGCTCGCAACGCGTTCTGGTAATTGTTTAACAGCCGGAACGCGTTTGTCTAACGGCAATTGGTTCAAATGTAAGACCCTGTAGTTTTTTACATTTTTAGAATAATAAAATAAGTTGTTTCCGAACATGTTTGGTACTTGTGGTCTAGCATTTCTTTATGAACACTGAGCACATACAAAACTATTGTATATTTGTCGACCCTGTACCTATTGGAATCAACATGTGATACATTTTTGAATCAGCTCAGTTAGAGTAATCCGGAAA
This sequence comes from Micraspis discolor, assembly GCA_030674115.1. Lineage (NCBI taxonomy): Eukaryota > Metazoa > Arthropoda > Insecta > Coleoptera > Coccinellidae > Micraspis > Micraspis discolor. The sequence goes on from JARTUT010002241.1 coordinate 93,064, forward strand.
TGGAGACAAAATAGTTCGATTTAAAAAAATGACGGTGATGTCATTATTACTGAAAATAATTCACGCTATATATTAGAATATTATTTTAAAATAGGGTAAATTAAAATAAAAATCGATGTGTTTCAGGATTATTTCTTAAAATGATCTGATTAGCTAAAAATGAATTTGTTCCATACTTTACGGATACAATTTAAATGTACTATGTAATTCGAAATTTCATTCAAACAGTTATTGTAAAAATAAGTAACGTACCTATGTAAAGTACACAAAAGTTCGGAAAACCTGTCGTTTGTATTCAATTGTAGTTTTCTATAATTGAATTGTTTCTAATAAAGTGATTAAAAGAGTTATAAATTCAAGTTTGTTTTGTTCTCCACAATAAGTTGGATTTGTAGAAAATAAATTGAAATTCATTTGTTTAATAAAGAACTTTTCGCTTTTTCATACATGCATTTATATATTATATGCTCGACAATATATGTTTATTAGTGTAACTTTCTTCCTAGAACTGAAAAATAATTATAAGAAAAGAAATTTAATATTGTTGAAATGATTCGGCAAGAAAACCGAACCCATCTTTGGTATCCAATTGTAGTTGTCAATAATTGAATTGTATTTCAATTTTCAACTTTGTTTTATGAGGGACAATATAAATTTTATCCTACGCAGGTAGAAAGCGGTAAATAATACAAGTCGAACATTAAGAACGCGTTGTGAGCGTTGAACAATTGACAAAATGCGTTCCGGCTATTTAACAATTACCAGAACGCGTTGCGAGCGTTTAAAAACAGCCAAAACGCGTTCTGTGCGTTCGAAGGCAGCCAGAACGCGATGTGGTCGTTTTTTCCAGCCACTGAGCGTTTTCGGTCTTCGGGCCTAACAGACATAAAATCAGAAACATTGATATAATGTTACACCTTCAATATTAGTACAAATTCTTATTAAAATCGTATCATTTTGAGAAATAGCGACCTAAAACGCCGTCCTCGCGCTAGTGCTCTTAAATGTAACGCATAGAATCTTATAACATATTTTCAAGTTTAATCATTAATTAATCAATATTCAAGTTCATATTCATTACAAAATACAGCGCGAGTTGAATTATTATGGGACCGTCTATTGTCTATTACGTTACAGATTTGCTTAAAATGTGTGAAACTCCATTAATGTGAAGATAATTTATGGTTGCGTTTACGTTACATTCATTGTGAATAAACCCTCACGATTTTCATTTTTAAGTTGGAAATATAGCTGAATGTAAACGCGCCGCTTCAGTTCGAAATCTTATGTTCGTTAAAAGAAGTGTTTCCTGAAATTTATAAATATCTATCATAACTTAGACGATCCAATGACATAACATACAAGGGAGAAATTCGGATAAATCATGATATGAGGGATTCAATTTTTAATGGTACTATCTTGGCCTCCCTAATCTTAGTTCGGAAGAACAAATATCGAAATAAAGTAAGTATGAATCTTCGTGAAGAACAACATATTTTCTGAAGCCGGCCCTGGCCATCGTCTAATAGTTCGGTAACTCTTCGTTAGATGCTGTAAAGAACAAATACATTTATTTCCAGAAACATACAGTCCATCTATAAACCAGAAATCGTACTAGTATATTTCTGGCTTCATTTCTTTGAACTGCGTTTTCCTCTAGGTAGATTTATACTCAATGCTTATCCAGAGTGAATCTTTGACCACTGCGTTAATTTTTACCATAGGTTCTTGAGATAATAAAAACACCTTTTTCCCATACCGTTTTTCCATATTCATCTGCGTAAAAAGTTAAAATAATTTTAAGTTGTCACATTGGGCAAATACCCTCTGTAGTCCAGTTTAGTTTGAATGAAAAATACCTTCCACAGCATCCACTATTGAATCTGAATTGTTTAAAAACATTATTTTCCTCTAAGAAATGATCCACTTGTGTAAAAAAAAAAAAAAGGTAATTGTAGCTCCAAGAATATTGGGTGAGTCTTTGACCACTGCGTTAATTGTAAATTTTAACCATGGGTTCTTGAGATCAAAAGAAACACTTTTATTCCATACCGTTTCTCCATATTCATCTGCGTTAAAAAGTTATAAGCTTTTTGAGTTTTCACATTGGGCAAATACCCTCTAAATAACAATAATAAATCTTTGATGCCAAAATATGCACGAGTGTTATCAAAAACCTTCTACAAGAGATCATTTCAATTGATATTGTCGTTTGAATATTACAGGTGAAAATGCAATTTTTCTATGAAATTTCAACACCCTATATCTTTTGAACGGGGCCAAATTTGGAAAAATGTTATAGGAAGAAAATGTTTCTTTTGACGTCAAGAATCTATGGTTAAAATTAACGCAGTGGTCAAAGACTCACCCTGTATAAATAACTATTACGCATTTGATAAGTTCTGTGAACGTATAGTAATTCATGATAATTGAAAATTTTGATGAATAATTTCAATGATTATGAAAATAATGGAAACTGGTGTAATAATCTGATACACATTATTAGAATATGTATACAGTGCAAGTAAAAATTGGGGAAGAATTTCATATTCATAGAAGAAAAATACTGAATACAAAATTCTTTAACAGGTCTATATTTTTTCCAAATTTTTAAGGGGAAAATCATTTCGCAGTTTCAAAAATTCGTTCATTTCAATCTATATACAATCGTTTCCACACCACCCCGGAGGTAGATTGCTTAGCGCGTTTTATTTTTACATGGTTTCCCAGGAGGTTTAATCCATGAACAACTATGATCATAGTTGTTTAAGTACCGATGAAACGAGAGCCCTAAGCAGAGCTTTCAGAATTATCCTGAGGGAAGCACAGAAAGCAGAAGCGAATTCAAAGAGCAAGCGAAGCGAACAGTTAGGAAAGAATTCAAGCATAATTATGCTACTCGGCTGGGATTCGAACCCAGTGGACACGGAGCATGGAAGGTTACTAAGCGACTTAATAACCCTCAAGGCCGCTCGACGTGCTTATTCGATTAGCATTTCTACACCAATTTACCTACAAACTGACAAGCATTATCGTAGATGAAATATTGTTTACTTATACCATTGAGAATAAATGAAATAGTTTCAATGGTTTTGATCTAATAGTTTTATGCAATTTTCCATTTACGTTAAGGCAGTCCATACTTGAGACGTTATAGACATGTTAGGCCCGAAGACCGAAAACGCTCAGTGGCCGGAAAAAACGGCCACATCGCGTTCTGGCTGTCTTCGAACGCACAGAACGCGTTTTGGTTGTTTTTAAACGCTCGCAACGCGTTCTGGTAATTGTTTAACAGCCGGAACGCGTTTGTCTAACGGCAATTGGTTCAAATGTAAGACCCTGTAGTTTTTTACATTTTTAGAATAATAAAAATAAGTTGTTTCCGAACATGTTTGGTACTTGTGGTCTAGCATTTCTTTATGAACACTGAGCACATACAAAACTATTGTATATTTGTCGACCCTGTACCTATTGGAATCAACATGTGATACATTTTTGGAATCAGCTCAGTTAGAGTAATCCGGAAATGGAGACAAAATAGTTCGATTTAAAAAAAATGACGGTGATGTCATTACTCTGAAAATAATTCACGCTATATATTAGAATATTATTTTAAAATAGGTAAATTAAAATAAAAATCGATGTGTTTCAGGATTATTTCTTAAAATGATCTGATTAGCTAAAAATGAATTTGTTCCATACTTTACGGATACAATTTAAATGTACTATGTAATTCGAAATTTCATTCAAACAGTTATTGTAAAAATAAGTAACGTACCTATGTAAAGTACACAAAAGTTCGAAAACCTGTCGTTTGTATTCAATTGTAGTTTTCTATAATTGAATTGTTTCTAATAAAGTGATTAAAAGAGTTATAAATTCAAGTTTGTTTTGTTCTCCACAATAAGTTGGATTTGTAGAAAATAAATTGAAATTCATTTGTTTAATAAAGAACTTTTCGCTTTTTCATACATGCATTTATATATTATATGCTCGACAATATATGTTTATTAGTGTAACTTTCTTCCTAGAACTGAAAAATAATTATAAGAAAAGAAATTTAATATTGTTGAAATGATTCGGCAAGAAAACCGAACCCATCTTTGGTATCCAATTGTAGTTGTCAATAATTGAATTGTATTTCAATTTTCAACTTTGTTTTATGAGGGACAATATAAATTTTATCCTACGCAGGTAGAAAGCGGTAAATAATACAAGTCGAACATTAAGAACGCGTTGTGAGCGTTGAACAATTGACAAAATGCGTTCCGGCTATTTAACAATTACCAGAACGCGTTGCGAGCGTTTAAAAACAGCCAAAACGCGTTCTGTGCGTTCGAAGGCAGCCAGAACGCGATGTGGTCGTTTTTTCCAGCCACTGAGCGTTTTCGGTCTTCGGGCCTAACAGACATAAAATCAGAAACATTGATATAATGTTACACCTTCAATATTAGTACAAATTCTTATTAAAATCGTATCATTTTGAGAAATAGCGACCTAAAACGCCGTCCTCGCGCTAGTGCTCTTAAATGTAACGCATAGAATCTTATAACATATTTTCAAGTTTAATCATTAATTAATCAATATTCAAGTTCATATTCATTACAAAATACAGCGCGAGTTGAATTATTATGGGACCGTCTATTGTCTATTACGTTACAGATTTGCTTAAAATGTGTGAAACTCCATTAATGTGAAGATAATTTATGGTTGCGTTTACGTTACATTCATTGTGAATAAACCTCACGATTTTCATTTTTAAGTTGGAAATATAGCTGAATGTAAACGCGCCGCTTCAGTTCGAAATCTTATGTTCGTTAAAAGAAGTGTTTCCTGAAATTCTATAAATATCTATCATAACTTAGACGATCCAATGACATAACATACAAGGGAGAAATTCGGATAAATCATGATATGAGGGATTCAATTTTTAATGGTACTATCTTGGCCTCCCCTAATCTTAGTTCGGAAGAACAAATATCGAAATAAAGTAAGTATGAATCTTCGTGAAGAACAACATATTTTCTGAAGCCGGCCCTGGCCATCGTCTAATAGTTCGGTAACTCTTCGTTAGATGCTGTAAAGAACAAATACATTTATTTCCAGAAACATACAGTCCATCTATAAACCAGAAATCGTACTAGTATATTTCTGGCTTCATTTCTTTGAACTGCGTTTTCCTCTAGGTAGATTTATACTCAATGCTTATCCAGAGTGAATCTTTGACCACTGCGTTAATTTTTACCATAGGTTCTTGAGATAATAAAAAACACCTTTTTCCCATACCGTTTTTCCATATTCATCTGCGTAAAAAAGTTAAAATAATTTTAAGTTGTCACATTGGGCAAATACATCTCTGTAGTCCAGTTTAGTTTGAATGAAAAATACCTTCCACAGCATCCACTATTGAATCTGAATTGTTTAAAAACATTATTTTCCCTCTAAGAAATGATCCACTTGTGTGTAAAAAAAAAAGGTAATTGTAGCTCCAAGAATATTGGGTGAGTCTTTGACCACTGCGTTAATTGTAAATTTTAACCATGGGTTCTTGAGATCAAAAGAAACACTTTTATTCCATACCGTTTCTCCATATTCATCTGCGTTAAAAAGTTATAAGCTTTTTGAGTTTTCACATTGGGCAAATATTCTCTAAATAACAATAATAAATCTTTTGATGCCAAAATATGCACGAGTGTTATCAAAAACCTTCTACAAGAGATCATTTCAATTGATATTGTCGTTTGAATATTACAGGTGAAAATGCAATTTTTCTATGAAATTTCAACACCCTATATCTTTTGAACGGGGCCAAATTTGGAAAAATGTTATAGGAAGAAAATGTTTCTTTTGACGTCAAGAATCTATGGTTAAAATTAACGCAGTGGTCAAAGACTCACCCTGTATAAATAACTATTACGCATTTGATAAGTTCTGTGAACGTATAGTAATTCATGATAATTGAAAATTTTGATGAATAATTTCAATGATTATGAAAATAATGGAAACTGGTGTAATAATCTGATACACATTATTAGAATATGTATACAGTGCAAGTAAAAATTGGGGAAGAATTTCATATTCATAGAAGAAAATACTGAATACAAAATTCTTTATCAGGTCTATTTTTTTTCAAATTTTTAAGGGGAAAATCATTTCCCAGTTTCAAATATTCGTTCATTTCAATCTATATACAATCGTTTCCACACCACCCCGGAGGTAGATTGCTTAGCGCGTTTTATTTTTACATGGTTTCCCCAGGAGAATTAATCCATGAACAACTATGATCATAGTTGTTTAAGTACCGATGAAACGAGAGCCCTAAGCAGAGCTTTCAGAATTATCCTGAGGGAAGCACAGAAAGCAGAAGCGAATTCAAAGAGCAAGCGAAGCGAACAGTTAGGAAAGAATTCAAGCATAATTATGCTACTCGGCTGGGATTCGAACCCAGTGGACACGGAGCATGGAAGGTTACTAAGCGACTTAATAACCCTCAAGGCCGCTCGACGTGCTTATTCGATTAGCATTTCTACACCAATTTACCTACAAACTGACAAGCATTATCGTAGATGAAATATTGTTTACTTATACCATTGAGAATAAATGAAATAGTTTCAATGGTTTTGATCTAATAGTTTTATGCAATTTTCCATTTACGTTAAGGCAGTCCATACTTGAGACGTTATAGACATGTTAGGCCCGAAGACCGAAAACGCTCAGTGGCCGGAAAAAACGGCCACATCGCGTTCTGGCTGTCTTCGAACGCACAGAACGCGTTTTGGTTGTTTTTAAACGCTCGCAACGCGTTCTGGTAATTGTTTAACAGCCGGAACGCGTTTGTCTAACGGCAATTGGTTCAAATGTAAGACCCTGTAGTTTTTTACATTTTTAGAATAATAAAAATAAGTTGTTTCCGAACATGTTTGGTACTTGTGGTCTAGCATTTCTTTATGAACACTGAGCACATACAAAACTATTGTATATTTGTCGACCCTGTACCTATTGAATCAACATGTGATACATTTTTGAATCAGCTCAGTTAGAGTAATCCGGAAATGGAGACAAAATAGTTCGATTTAAAAAAATGACGGTGATGTCATTACTCGAAAATAATTCACGCTATATATTAGAATATTATTTTAAAATAGGGTAAATTAAAATAAAAATCGATGTGTTTCAGGATTATTTCTTAAAATGATCTGATTAGCTAAAAATGAATTTGTTCCATACTTTACGGATACAATTTAAATGTACTATGTAATTCGAAATTTCATTCAAACAGTTATTGTAAAAATAAGTAACGTACCTATGTAAAGTACACAAAAGTTCGAAAACCTGTCGTTTGTATTCAATTGTAGTTTTCTATAATTGAATTGTTTCTAATAAAGTGATTAAAAGAGTTATAAATTCAAGTTTGTTTTGTTCTCCACAATAAGTTGGATTTGTAGAAAATAAATTGAAATTCATTTGTTTAATAAAGAACTTTTCGCTTTTTCATACATGCATTTATATATTATATGCTCGACAATATATGTTTATTAGTGTAACTTTCTTCCTAGAACTGAAAAATAATTATAAGAAAAGAAATTTAATATTGTTGAAATGATTCGGCAAGAAAACCGAACCCATCTTTGGTATCCAATTGTAGTTGTCAATAATTGAATTGTATTTCAATTTTCAACTTTGTTTTATGAGGGACAATATAAATTTTATCCTACGCAGGTAGAAAGCGGTAAATAATACAAGTCGAACATTAAGAACGCGTTGTGAGCGTTGAACAATTGACAAAATGCGTTCCGGCTATTTAACAATTACCAGAACGCGTTGCGAGCGTTTAAAAACAGCCAAAACGCGTTCTGTGCGTTCGAAGGCAGCCAGAACGCGATGTGGTCGTTTTTTCCAGCCACTGAGCGTTTTCGGTCTTCGGGCCTAACAGACATAAAATCAGAAACATTGATATAATGTTACACCTTCAATATTAGTACAAATTCTTATTAAAATCGTATCATTTTGAGAAATAGCGACCTAAAACGCCGTCCTCGCGCTAGTGCTCTTAAATGTAACGCATAGAATCTTATAACATATTTTCAAGTTTAATCATTAATTAATCAATATTCAAGTTCATATTCATTACAAAATACAGCGCGAGTTGAATTATTATGGGACCGTCTATTGTCTATTACGTTACAGATTTGCTTAAAATGTGTGAAACTCCATTAATGTGAAGATAATTTATGGTTGCGTTTACGTTACATTCATTGTGAATAAACCTCACGATTTTCATTTTTAAGTTGGAAATATAGCTGAATGTAAACGCGCCGCTTCAGTTCGAAATCTTATGTTCGTTAAAAGAAGTGTTTCCTGAAATTTATAAATATCTATCATAACTTAGACGATCCAATGACATAACATACAAGGGAGAAATTCGGATAAATCATGATATGAGGGATTCAATTTTTAATGGTACTATCTTGGCCTCCCTAATCTTAGTTCGGAAGAACAAATATCGAAATAAAGTAAGTATGAATCTTCGTGAAGAACAACATATTTTCTGAAGCCGGCCCTGGCCATCGTCTAATAGTTCGGTAACTCTTCGTTAGATGCTGTAAAGAACAAATACATTTATTTCCAGAAACATACAGTCCATCTATAAACCAGAAATCGTACTAGTATATTTCTGGCTTCATTTCTTTGAACTGCGTTTTCCTCTAGGTAGATTTATACTCAATGCTTATCCAGAGTGAATCTTTGACCACTGCGTTAATTTTTACCATAGGTTCTTGAGATAATAAAAACACCTTTTTCCCATACCGTTTTTCCATATTCATCTGCGTAAAAAGTTAAAATAATTTTAAGTTGTCACATTGGGCAAATAATTCTCTGTAGTCCAGTTTAGTTTGAATGAAAAATACCTTCCACAGCATCCACTATTGAATCTGAATTGTTTAAAAACATTATTTTCCCTCTAAGAAATGATCCACTTGTGTAAAAAAAAAAAAAAAAGGTAATTGTAGCTCCAAGAATATTGGGTGAGTCTTTGACCACTGCGTTAATTGTAAATTTTAACCATGGGTTCTTGAGATCAAAAGAAACACTTTTATTCCATACCGTTTCTCCATATTCATCTGCGTTAAAAAGTTATAAGCTTTTTGAGTTTTCACATTGGGCAAATACCCTCTAAATAACAATAATAAATCTTTTGATGCCAAAATATGCACGAGTGTTATCAAAAACCTTCTACAAGAGATCATTTCAATTGATATTGTCGTTTGAATATTACAGGTGAAAATGCAATTTTTCTATGAAATTTCAACACCCTATATCTTTTGAACGGGGCCAAATTTGGAAAAATGTTATAGGAAGAAAATGTTTCTTTTGACGTCAAGAATCTATGGTTAAAATTAACGCAGTGGTCAAAGACTCACCCTGTATAAATAACTATTACGCATTTGATAAGTTCTGTGAACGTATAGTAATTCATGATAATTGAAAATTTTGATGAATAATTTCAATGATTATGAAAATAATGGAAACTGGTGTAATAATCTGATACACATTATTAGAATATGTATACAGTGCAAGTAAAAATTGGGGAAGAATTTCATATTCATAGAAGAAAAATACTAGAATACAAAATTCTTTAACAGGTCTATTTTTTTCCAAATTTTTAAGGGGAAAATCATTTCGCAGTTTCAAAAATTCGTTAATTTCAATCTATATACAATCGTTTCCACACCACCCCGGAGGTAGATTGCTTAGCGCGTTTTATTTTTACATGGTTTCCCCAGGAGGTTTAATCCATGAACAACTATGATCATAGTTGTTTAAGTACCGATGAAACGAGAGCCTAAGCAGAGCTTTCAGAATTATCCCGAGGGAAGCACAGAAAGCAGAAGCGAATTCAAAGAGCAAGCGAAGCGAACAGTTAGGAAAGAATTCAAGCATAATTATGCTACTCGGCTGGGATTCGAACCCAGTGGACACGGAGCATGGAAGGTTACTAAGCGACTTAATAACCCTCAAGGCCGCTCGACGTGCTTATTCGATTAGCATTTCTACACCAATTTACCTACAAACTGACAAGCATTTTCGTAGATGAAATATTGTTTACTTATACCATTGAGAATAAATGAAATAGTTTCAATGGTTTTGATCTAATAGTTTTATGCAATTTTCCATTTACGTTAAGGCAGTCCATACTTGAGACGTTATAGACATGTTAGGCCCGAAGACCGTAAATTAAAAACGCTCAGTGGCCGGAAAAAATGATCTGATTAGCTAAAAATGAATTTGTTCCATACTTTACGGATACAATTTAAATGTACTATGTAATTCGAAATTTCATTCAAACAGTTATTGTAAAATAAGTAACGTACCTATGTAAAGTACACAAAAGTTCGGAAAAACCCGTCGTTTGTATTCAATTGTAGTTTTCTATAATTGAATTGTCTAATATATTAAAACGATAAGATCGGGAACCAGAGAAAATTTGACAGGTGGTCCCGTTGGGGACCCGGAAAGCGTAGCTTTTTGAGCAGCCCTGCAGGGCCGCTCGAGAGGGAATCTTAAAAAAATCGAAAAAGCGAATCCTCCTCTAGGAGAAGCGACCCCGAAACCCCCCGGGCGCTCTTAAAATGCCCGAAATTTTCGAAAGAAAATCGCGAAATCGGCGATTTTCGCGAAATCGCCGAAAGTGTCCCCAAGGGGAAGATCTCACGGACGAACGGGGCCATTTCTCCGGCCGAGATCGGTCGCTTTTTCGAGAAAAAGACATTCCTCATAATGTGGTACCGGTACGGACCGCGGAGCCCTCGAAATCTATACGAAAATTATGCATAAAAACGGCAATTTTTAGACTCGCGACTTCCTGAAACGTCAAAAACCACACCTACGTTTTTCCTCCGTGCCGGTCGAAAACGATATAAATCGCCCCGCGATCGGTAGAAAACGAATCTACGTGAAATTTCCCATCTCTGGGTACCAATTTCCACATCCAAGTAGCGAGTCAAGGCCGGGGATATTCATTCCAAATTCGGCAATTTTCTCGATAATTGAGGACAAGTGTCATATTTTATCATACGATTCCGATGATAGCCGAACGCGAGCTCCAAATTTGAAAATACGGCATCAATTTTTCGCTCGATATGGCCGGTGAAAGATTTTTGCCCCTTCCAAGCACTCGAATAAGAATCTACAGGAGATTCCGAATCTCTAGATACCTACCACTTTTCGTGAATCGCAAGAAAAACACCTCAAATATGCGTTTGAAAATCGTCATTTCAGGCTCTATTTTCGCGCTAATTCATTTTCGTCCTTGAAGAATGAACACAGATCGCGATGAATCGCTATACAGGCTGTGCTATCTCGAAAAAATCGCTATACAGGCTGTGCTTATGGAAAGCACTGATTTTCACCAGATTCTTTCTTCGAGAGATATCGTGTTACTTAGGGTTCTATCATGTTTTCCGCGTTTTTTCGTATTTGGTCGGTTTCTTTCTTGGTGGAATGCACTGAACTCGAAACGATAGAGTTATAAACGATATTCTTTCGGTTTGTTTTTTATGAAGAAAGCACCCACTGCGAATCAATTATATACGGGGTGTCCCATATGCATTTTTCTTCAAGTTCTCTCGCGAATGGGAGCTGATTTCGGTATAATGTCATACAGGGTGTGCGATTCACAATGAATTTGCGATCGGGTGATATACGGGGTGTGCAATTTACAAGTTAATTTGATTTTTTTTGCGCAACTTCGAGTTTTTGTGTTGTTTCGGGGTGTTTTGGATCTTAATTCGATAAAATATATTCGATTCATATACAGGGTGTCAGATCTGAGTAGCGCTGACATTCACCAGAGTTTTTCTCCAGCTTTCGTGCTTTTCCGCGTAAGGAGCTAAATTCAATGAAATCTCATACAGGGTGTGCCATTAACAATGATTTCGCGATCGATTGATATACAGGGTGTGCAATTTAAAAGTTCTTTCGTTATTTTTGCACGCTTTCGGTTTTTTGTGCTCCTCGGGGTTTTAAGCTTTCCTTCGAGTTTTTTTGCGCGCTTTCGATGATTTTGTGCTCCTTCGGGGTTTTTTCGGTTCCTTTGGATATTTTTCGTTCTTTCGTGGTACTTCGGGTTCTTTCAAGTTTTTCCGTGTTTCGTTGGGTTCTTTCTTCGTGGAATGCACCGAACTTGAAACGATAGAGTTAAAACGATATTCTTTCGGTTTGTTTCTTATGATGAAAGCACCCACTGCAAATCAATTATATACTGGGTGTCCCATATGCATTTTTCATCATGTTTTTCACGTGTGAAAGCTAATTTCGGTAAAATGTCAAACAGGGTGTGCGATTTACAATGAATTTGCGATCGGGTGATATACGGGGTGAGCACTTTACAAGTTCTTCTGTTTTTGCGAGCTCTCAAGTTTTTTCAAGTTTTTGTGTTCCTTCGGGTTTTTTTACGGAAAAATTATCTTCGAAACATATACGGGGTGTTACATAGGAGCTCCATAGAATAATTTTGATACTTCCTTCGTGGTAATTACTGAACTCTCATAGATGGAGTTACAACGATATTTTTTTGTTTTTTTTTTCACTGCTAATCAATTGTATACTGAGTGTCTCATATGCATTCTCCTTCAAGTTTTCTCGCGAATGGGAGCGGATTTCGATAAAATGTCATACAGGGTGTGCAATTTACAATAAGTTTACGGTCGGGTGATATACGGGGTGTGCAATTTACAAGTACTTTTGTGTTTCGGGTTTTTTCAGGTTCCTTTAGATTTTTTGTGTTACTTGGTGTTCTTTCGTGTTTTCTCGCGTTGTTTCGTGTAATTTCGGTTTCTTTCGTATAACTTCGGTTTCTTTCGTGTTTCTTCGGATTCCTTCGTGTTTTTTCGCGTTTCTTCGTGTTTTTTCCAATACTTTTATGTTTTTTCGCTTTCATCGGGTTTTTTGACGTGTTTAGTGTTTCTGCGCGCTTCATTGATGTATGAGCCCTATTGATCTATGGTCTATATTGATCTATGGTCTATATTGATCTATGGTCTATATTGATCCATGGGCCAATTGAACTACTGGCCTATTGAACTACTGGCCTATGGATCTACGGGCCTATTGATCTACCCGCTTACTAGTCTATTATATTAAAATGATAAGATCGGGAACCAGAGAAAAATTTGACAGGTGGTCCCGTTAGGGACCCGGAAAGCGTAGCTTTCCGAGCGGCCCGCAGGGCCGCTCGAGAGGGAATCTTAAAAAATCGAAAAGGCGTATCCTCCTCTAGGAGAAGCGACCCCGAAAACCCCCCCGGGCGCTCTTAAAGTGCCCGAAATTTTCAAACGAAAATCGCGAAATCGGCCATTTTCGCGAAATCGCCGAAAGTGTCCCCAAGGGGGAAGATCTCACGGACGAACGGGGACATTTCTCCGGCCGAAATCGGTCGCTTTTTCAAGAAAAAGACATTCCTCATAATGTGGTACCGGTACGGACCGCGGAGCCCCTCGAAATCTATACGAAAATTATGCATATAAAACGGCAATTTTTAGACTCCCGACTTCTCTGAAACGTCAAAACCGCACCTACGTTTTCCTTCGTGCCGCTCGAAAACGATATAAGTCGCCCCGCGATCGGTAGAAAACGAATCTACGTGAAATTTCCCATCTCTGGGTACCAATTTCCACATCCAAGTAGCGAGTCAAGGCCGGGGATATTCATTCCAAATTCGGCAATTTTCTCGATAATTCGAGGAGAAGTGTCATATTTTATCATACGATTCCGATGATAGCCGAACGCGAGCTCCAAATTTGAAAATACGGCATCCATATTTCGCTCGATATGGGCGTTGGAAGATTTTTGCTTTTTCCAAGCACTCGAATAAGAATCTACAGGAGATTACGAATCTCTAGATACCACTTATCTTACACGACTCTCAAGAAAAACATCTCAAATATGCGTTTGAAAATCGTCATTTTTCCAGTCTATTTTCGCGCGAATTCATTGCCCTCTCCGAAATCGGACCCAACTTATGATACTCTATGTCAAAATCCGACACACTTAGTTTATTCAGGAAAGCACTCTGTTCATGAATACACGTTCAGACCTTTTTCGAATAATTTTCATTTTACCTTGTGAAATTGATGGAGTTGAAACGATATTCTTTGGGTTTATTTTTTTATGGAAAAATTATTTTCGATTCATATACAAGGTTGTACATGGAAGCTTTATCGAATAATGCTTATACTACCTTTGTGGAATGCACCGATTGCGATCGATTGATATACGAGCTGTGCACTTTGGAAGCACTGACTTTCACCAGAGTCTTTCTTCGAGAGATTTTCCGTCTGAATTATTTATGGAAAAAGCACCCACTGCGAACCAATTATAAAGTGGGATCTAATTTCGATAAAATGTCATACAGGGTGAACGATTTACAATGAATTTGCAATCATGTGATATACGAGGTGCTCAATTCACAAGTTAATTTGATTTTTTTCGCGCAAATTCGAGTTTTTTGTGTTCCTTCGGTGTGTTTTGGTTCTGAATTCGATAAAATATATTCGATGCATATACAGTGTGTCAGATCTGAGTAGCGCTGACATTCACCAGAGTTTTTCTCTAGCTTTCATGCTTTTCCGCGTAAGGGAGCTGAATTCAATGAAATCTCATACAGGGTGTGCCATTAACAATGATTTCGCGATCGATAGATATACAGGGCGTGCAATTTAAAAGTTTTTTCATTATTTTTTGCACGCTTTCGGTTTTTTGTGTGCTCTTTCGGGGTTTCAAACTTTCCTTCGAGTTTTTTTGCGCGCTTTCGTTGATTTTGTTCTCCCTCGGGGTTTTTGAGTTCCTTTGGATTTTTTTCGTTCTTTCGTGTTACTTTGGGTTCTATCATGTTTTTTCGCGTTTTTTCGTATTTGGTCGGGTTCTTTCTTGGTGGAATGCACTGAACTTGAAACGATAGAGTTATAAACGATATTCTTTCGGTTTGTTTTTTATGATGAAACCACCCACTGCGAATCAATTATATACGGGGTGTCCCATATGCATTTTTCTTCAGGTTTTCTCGCGAATGAAAGCTGATTTCGGTATAATGTCATACAGGGTGTGCGATTTACAATGAATTTGCGATTGGGTGATATACGGGGTGAGCACTTTACAAGTTCTTCTGTTTTTGCGCGCTCTCAAGTTTTTTCAAGTTTTTTGTGTTCCTTCGGGTTGTTTTACGGAAAAATTATTGTCGAAACATATACGGAGTGTTACATAGGAGCTCCATAGAATAATTTGGATACTTCCTTCGTGGTAATTACTGAACTCGAAAAGATGGAGTAACAACGATATTCTCTTGGTTTTTTTTTAAAGCTAATCAATTGTATACTGAGTGTCTCATATGCATTTTCTCTTCAAGTTTTCTCGCGAATGGGGCGGATTTCGATAAAATGTCATACAAGGTGTCCATTTTACAATGATTTTACGATCGGGTGATATACGGGGTGTGCAATTTACAAGTACTTTTGTGTTTCGAGTTTTTTCCGGTTCCATTAGATTTTTGTGTTACTTGGTGTTCTTTCGTGGCCGATTGAACTACTGGCCTATTGAACTACTGGCCTATGGATCTACGGGCCTATTGATCTACCCGCTTACTAGTCCATATATTAATAGCGGATAAGATCGGGAACCAGAGAAAAATCATTGAAATTGGTCCCGATAGGGACCCGCGAGGCTAATATAGATAAGGTGAGCGAAAATGGTCCTGCAGCGAGGCCGAACCCTGCAGGGCCGAACCCGGCAATCTTAAAAGAGATCGAAAAGGCGTATCCTCTTCTAGGAGAAGGGACCCCGAAACCCGCCCCGGGCGCTCTTAAAGTGCCCGAAATTTTCAAACGAAAATCGCGAAATCGGCCATTTTCGCGAAATCGCCGAAAGTGTCCCCAAGGGGGAAGATCTCACGGACGAACGGGGCCATTTCTCCGGCTGAAATCGGTCGCCTTTTCAAGAAAAAGACATTCCTCATAATGTGGTACCGGTACGGACCGCGGAGCCCCTCGAAATCTATACGAAAATTATGCATGTAAAACGGCAATTTTTCGACCCGCGAGTACCGAGAAACGTCAAAAACCCCTATGATGCTTTCGCTCCGCGCGAGCGCTACGAGCCTTCAAACGCATTTTCGGCTGTAGAAAATGAAACTTGAGGAAATTCCCCATCTCTGGGTACCAATTTTCATATCCAAGTAGCGAGATAAGGCCCCGAATTCTTCATTCCAAATTCGGCAATTTTACGGTGAAATGAAGCAAAATGTCATAATTTCTCATACGATTCCGATGATAGCCGAACGCGAGCTCCAAATTTGAAAATACGGCATCAATTTTTCGCTCGATATGGGCGATGGAAGATTTTTTGCGACGTCCAAGCACTGGAATAAGAATCTACAGGAGATTCCGAATCTCTAGATACCACCCGGGATTCACGACTCTCAAGAAAAGTACCTCAAATATGCGTTTGAAAATCGTCATTTCAGGCTCTATTTTCGCGCTAATTCATTTTCGTCCTTGAAGAATGCACACAGATCGCGATGAATCGCTATACAGGCTGTGCTATCTCGAAAAAATCGCTATACAGGCTGTGCTTATGGAAAGCACTGATTTTCACCAGATTCTTTCTTCGAGAGATTTCGTGTTACTTAGGGTTCTATCATGTTTTCCGCGTTTTTTCGTATTTGGTCGGTTTCTTTCTTGGTGGAATGCACTGAACTCGAAACGATAGAGTTATAAACGATATTCTTTCGGTTTGTTTTTTATGAAGAAAGCACCCACTGCGAATCAATTATATACGGGGTGTCCCATATGCTTTTTTCTTCAAGTTCTCTCGCGAATGGGAGCTGATTTCGGTATAATGTCATTCAGGGTGTGCGATTCACAATGAATTTGCGATCGGGTGATATACGGGGTGTGCAATTTACAAGTTAATTTGATTTTTTTGCGCAAATTCGAGTTTTTTGTGTTGTTTCGGCGTGTTTTGGATCTTAATTCGATAAAATATATTCGATTCATATACAGGGTGTCAGATCTGAGTAGCGCTGACATTCACCAGAGTTTTTCTCTAGCTTTCGTGCTTTTCCGCGTAAGGGAGCTAAATACAATGAAATCTCATACAGGGTGTACCATTAACAATGATTTTGCTATCGATTGATATACAGGGTGTGCAAGTTCTTTCATTATTTTTTGCACGCTTTCGGTTTTTTGTGCTCCCTCGGGGTTTTAAGCTTTCCTTCGAGTTTTTTTGCGCGCTTTCGGTGATTTTGTGCTCCTTCGGGGTTTTTCGGTTCCTTTGGATATTTTTCGTTCATTCGTGGTACTTCCGGTTCTTTCAAGTTTCTCCGTGTTTCGTCGGGTTCTTTCTTCGTGGAATGCACCGAACTTGAAACGATAGAGTTAAAACGATATTCTTTCGGTTTGTTTTTTATGATGAAAAAAAACAACTATATACTGGGTGTCCAATATGCATTTTTCATCATGTTTTTTCACGTGTGAAAGCTAATTTCTGTAAAATATCATACAGGGTGTGCGATTTATAATGAATTTGCGATCGGGTGATATACGGGGTGAGCACTTTACAAGTTCTTCTGCTTTTTTGCGCGCTCTCAAGTTTTTTCAAGTTTTTTTTTTTTGTGTTCCTTCGGGGTGTTTTTTACGGAAAAAATTATCTTCGAAACATATATAGGGTGTTACATAGAGCTCCATAGAATAATTTTGATACTTCCTTCGTGGTTATTACTGAACTTGAATAGATGGAGTTACAACGATATTCTTTTGGTTTTGTTTTTTTCACTGCTAATCAATTGTATACTGAGTGTCTCATATGCATTTCCTTCAAGTGATTTTCTCGCGAATGGGGGCTGATTTCGATAAAATGTCATACAGGGTGTGCAATTTATAATAAGTTTACGGTCGGGTGATATACGGGGTGTGCAATTTACAAGTACTTTTGTGTTTCGGTTTTTTTGTATTTTTTTTCAGGTTCCTTTAGATTTTTTGTGTTACTTGGTGTTCTTTCGTGTTTTCTCGCGTTGTTTCGTGTAATTTCGGTTTCTTTCGTATAACTTCGGTTTTTTTCGTGTTTCTTCTTCGGATTCCTTCGTGTTTTTCGCGTTTCTTCGTGTTTTTTCCAGTTCTTTCTAGCTTTTTCGCTTTCAACGGGTAATTTGACGTGTTTCGTGTTTCTGCGCGCTTCATTGATGTATGGGCCCTATTGATCTGCGGTCTATATTGATCTATGGTCTATATTGATCCATGGGCCAATTGAACCAACAATTGAACTACTGGCCTATTGAACTACTGGCCTATGGATCTACGGGCCTATTGATCTACCCTATTGATCTACTAGCTTACTAGTCTATTATATTAAAGCAATAAGGGTGGGCGTGGCTAACTTGGGTCCCGTCAGGGACCCGCGAGGCGTAAGCCGAGCCCGCAGACCCGCAGGGCCGCCCGAGGGCAATCTTAACTGAAATCGAAAGGGCGTATCCTCTTCTAGGAGAAGCGACCTCCAAAGGTCCCCGGCGCTCTTGAAATACCCGAAATTTCCAAACGAAAAAGTCGAAAAACGTCGTTTTTGGCGAAATCGCCGAAAGCGTCCCCGCGTTCGAACGTTCCCGTCTGAAGATAGACCGTTTTGCGGGGCCGGGGAGGTCGATATTTCGAGAGGAAGAACGGCCGGGGTTCCCGCTACGAGCTGGACCCCGGAGCTACCCCGGATGGGTACGAAAATTTGGTAAGAAAATGGGCAATTTTCGGATTCTCCAACTCCGCGAAACGTCAAAAACCCCTATAATGCTTTCGATCAGCTCGGGCTCTACGAGACATTAAATGACCTTTTAGCGGTAGAAAACGAAATTTGAGGAAATTCCCCATCTCTGGGTACCAATTTTCATATCCAAGTAGCGAGTTAAGGCCGTGAATTCTTCATTCCAAATTCGCTAATTTCTACGAAAATCGTGGGAAAATGTCAGAATTTCTCATTCGGTTCCGATGATAGCCGAACGCGAGCTCCGATTTTGAAAATTCGGCATCGATTTTTCGTTCGATATCGGCGGTAGAAGAACTTTCAGGCTTTGCAAGTTGTCGAATAAGAATCTACAGGAGATTCCGAATCTCCATATACCACTTACAGATCGGGAATCGAACAAAAAATACCTAAATTTTGCGTTTGAAAATAAGCATTTCAGGCTCCATTTTCGCGCCAATTCATTTCGATTCAGTTTGACGCAGATCTATCTGACCTTGAGAATTGTCATTTCGAATTTGCAAGTAAATTCGATTTAAACATTCCGTTGAGGGTAATATTTATATATTCGGTTTTCATAACGATTAATTCTCTTTATTTACAGTAAATAATCCATCTGGAAGAAAGAATATCAAGATATAATGCCTTCGATGTCAAATAACGGAATATATATATGTAACATTTGGAAGTTGAAAAAAAATTGTTTTATGGAGAGGTCTTCAGGTATTTTTTCGATTATAAATCAAAGATAAATCAATCTAGCGTATCGTTTCATTTCAGTTATCTCTCAAGAATGAATGAATATATATCAAAATATATTTTTCAAAGATGTAAACAATGGATGTTCTATTTATTTACATGACATTCTGACGAATGAAATGAATGGTCCAATTTAAACGTTCAAACAACCTTAGTAATCATGGAGAAACGTTCTATATTTCTTAAAGAATGTTTTTAACATTCGATCCCAATTACCTAGAATATTGGATAGAAATGTTCGAAGAGCCTCCAAATCTTGACACCATTCATATCTATTCCATGAACTAAGTAAGTAGGAATGTGAATAATCTCCTTAAGATAAAGCCCCTTCTAAGCATCTTTTCTCTGTTAGAATCGACGAGGCTTTAAAAATAATTTAGAATAGTGTCTTTCTCAACACTGATTTTGTTCGAGCATCTTCTCGAAGAAGGTTTCATTTTGACATTCGATTATCAAATCTGCTATAATAAAACTTTCTCAAGAGAAAATGAACGTTCAAACAACCTTAGTAATCGTTGAGAAACGTTCTATATTTCATAAAGAATGTTTTTAAAATTCCATTTTCTCAATTTCTATCTAATGATGACATACATACATCTGTTATTGTGTCATTAGATGACTTAAATATCTATCTTATTTGGTTATTCCAAATGCAGATGTGTATAATTTGAGATTAATTTCAGATATTAATCAATTATATCTTTTTTAGTTATTGGAGTCTTCAAAAGGAGAGCCTAAGAGCTTGCTTCAAACAATAATATAAACAAAGGTTATACATTTATGATTGATTAAATTATGGATCTGTATTTCCACTACCATGTAAGTAAAGAGGTGAATAATCTTAAGATAAAGCCCCTTCTTAACTTCTTTTCTCTGTTAGAATCGACGAGGCTTAAAAAAATAATTTAAAATAGTCTCTTTCTCAACACTGATTTTGTTCGAGCATCTTCTCGAAGAAGGTTTCATTTTGACATTCGATTATCAGATCTGCTATTATAAAACTTTCTCAAGAGAAAATAAACGTTCAAACAACTTTAGTAATCGTTGAGAAACGTTCTATATTTCATAAAGAATGTTTTTAAAATTCCATTTTCTCAATTTCTATCTAATGATGACATACATACATCTGTTATTGTGTCATTAGATGACTTAAATATCTATCTTATTTGGTTATTCCAAATGCAGATGTGTATAATTTGAGATTAATTTCAGATATTAATCAATTATATCTTTTTTAGTTATTGGAGTCTTCAAAAGGAGAGCCTAAGAGCTTGCTTCAAAAAATAATATAAACAAAGGTTATACATTTATGATTGATTAAATTATGGATCTGTATTTCCACTACCATGTAAGTAAAGAGGTGAATAATCTTAAGTTAAAGCCCCTTCTTAACTTCTTTTCTCTGTTAGAATCGACGAGGCTTAAAAAAATAATTTAAAATAGTCTCTTTCTCAACACTGATTTTGTTCGAGCATCTTCTCGAAGAAGGTTTCATTTTGACATTCGATTATCAGAACTGCTATTATAAAACTTTCTCAAGAGAAAATAAACGTTCAAACAACTTTAGTAATCGTTGAGAAACGTTCTATATTTCATAAAGAATGTTTTTAAAATTCCATTTTCTCAATTTCTATCTTATGATGACATACATACATCTGTTATTGTGTCATTAGATGACTTAAATATCTATCTTACTTGGTTATTCCAAATGCGGATGTGTATAATTTGAGAATAATTTCAGATATTAATCGATTATATCTTTTTTAGTTAATGGAGTCTTCAAAAGGAGAGCCTAAGAGTTTGCTTTAAACAATAATATAAACAAAGGATATACATTTATTATTGATTGAATTATGGATCTGTATTTCCACTACCATGTAAGTAAAGAGGTGAACAATCTTAAGATAAAGCCCCTTCTTAACTTCTTTTCTCTGTTAGAATCGACGAGGCTTTAAAAAATAATTTAGAATAGTCTCTTTCTCAACACTGATTTTGTTCGAGCATCTTCTCGAAGAAGGTTTCATTTTGACTTTCGATTATCAAATCTGCTATTATAAAACTTTCTCAAGAGAAAATAAACGTTCAAACAACTTTAGTAATCGTTGAGAAACGTTCTATATTTCATATAGAATGTTTTTAAAATTCCATTTTCTCAATTTGTATCTAATGATGACATACATACATCTGTTATTGTGTCATTAGATGACTTAAATTTCTATCTTATTTGGTTATTCCAAATGCGGATGTGTATAATTTGAGAATAATTTCAGATATTAATCAATTATATCTTTTTAAGTTAATGGAGTCTTCAAAAGGAGAGCCTAAGAGCTTGCTTCAAACAATAATATAAACAAAGGTTATACATTTATGATTGATTAAATTATGGATCTGTATTTACACTTCCATGTAAGTAAAGAGGTGAATATTCTTAAGATTAAGCCCCTTCTGAACATCTTTTCTCTGTTAGAATCGACGAGTCTTTAAAAAATAATTTAGAATAGTCTCTTTCTCAACACTGATTTTGTTCGAGCATCTTCTCGAAGAAGGTTTCATTTTGACATTCGATTATCAAATCTGCTATTATAAAACTTTCTCAAGAGAAAATAAACGTTCAAACAACCTTAGTAATCGTTGAGAAACGTTCTATATTTCATAAAGAATGTTTTTAAAATTCCATTTTCTCAATTTCTATCTAATGATGACATACATACATCTGTTATTGTGTCATTAGATGACTTAAATTTCTATCTTATTTGGTTATTCCAAATGCAGATGTGTATAATTTGAGAATAATTTCAGATAATTATCAATTATATCTTTTTAGTTAATGGAGTCTTCAAAAGGAGAACCTAAGAGCTTGCTTCAAACAATAATATAAACAAAGGGTATACATTTATGATTGGTTAAATTATGGATCTGTATTTCCACTACCATGTAAGTAAAGAGGTGAACAATCTTAAGATAAAGCCCCTTCTAAACATCTTTCCTCTGCTAGAATCGACGAGGCTTTAAAGAATAATTTATAATAGTCTCTTTCTCAACACTGATTTTGTTCGAGCATCTTCTCGAAGAAGGTTTCATTAAAATTAGCTCAGGTATTTATTCGATTATAAATCAAAGATAAATCAATCTAGCATATCGTTTCATTTCAGTTATCTCTCAAGAATGAATGAATATATATCAAAATACATTTTTCTAAGATGTAAACAACAGATGTTCTATTTATTTGTATGACATTCGAGAAATGAATGAAATGGTCCAAGAAATGTTCAAAGAGCCTCCAAATCTTGACACCATTCATCTCTATTCCATGAACTAAGTAAGTAGAAATGTGAGTAATCTCCTTAAGATAAACCCCTTTTATTATATCATCACAATTTTATTGGTTGCATATTTTACAATGCAAATGTTAATGCTTGCCTCATATTTAAAACTTTCACTGTGTTGCTATATAACTCATGTTTTTGGATATACCTTATATTCCAATGTAGAATTTTGATTGAAATGCATATTACCCTCTTTCTAATTTTGTTTTTTTTTTGCTTCAGATAGAATATACTTCTTCGGTAATATCCAGTGGTCGCTCCTCATTAAGAAGATGGTTAATAATTTTCGAATTGCGGTGAGCAGATATTTGCATTATGGTTTGCCGATTGTTTAATATGCAGTCTATTGAGATTCAATCTATCGAGAAAGCACTTTGATTCTGAAATGCACAAATGGTGGTGAAACGTGAGCATTACAACAGATTGTGTTGATTGGTTCTCTCTTATATAAGGAGATTTGGTAGAGTTTTCAAGCTCATTGTTGCACCTGTATATATACGGCAATACATTTACAGGAATATTCAATTTGGAAGAGATTGTCATTGCATGCATTGGTTCTGATGAAAGAATCTAAATCGAAGTCATTGTTTATTTGGGTGAGTGCATCACACTGATTTTTACATAGTTATTCTAATTTGGAAAAGCCTGCCTAGCACAAGTTATTTCTTCCAAAGCAACATAAATGTTATGTTTCTGAAAGGAAGATTTTTAACTTAAGTAATTTTGTTTCAATATTCCAAAGGAAATATTGTTTGCTTCAAAGTCATGGAATTAAATATTTGTATTACCTACTTGGTAATTCCTTTGGATTCGCTAAATTTTTTGCATTTGCCTATTTCAGTTTTTTTATGAAAATCTGTTCCTTACCTCCTTAAACACTATTTTTTTTTTTCATTACATAACCCATATTTATCTTAGTACTAATGATATTGGCTTATAAAACCCAGTGATCTCAGTTACTAATTTTGCTCTTTCTTATTTCAGCTGAACTACACTGTTGTGCTATGCAAATAGATTTTCATCGTTGCATCTCCTACGATTTGGTGGGACATTGTATGCCAGTCATTCATTCGTCTGAGGAAAATGTTGGTTATTTTGCAGGAATGAGAGAGCATTCTATTACAGTATTCAGTTATTCAAGAGGGTACTTCAAATTTATTGTAAAGGGCCTTTGCAAGTTAATGTGTATGAGCCTATTGAAATAAATGCACTCACGTTGAGTTCATTTCTTAAGGGAAAATTTTTTGGTTCTCTTGATTTAAAAAAAGAATCACATGAATAAACTATATTATTCCATTTTCAATTTTCACAAAATGCAATTATTCAGAGTATTCAGGTGGTCATGTTTGTTCATTCAACTTTCTTGCATTCACTGGCATCTAATTTCTATTGTACTAGAACATATTGGGTTGCTCAGCCATATGAATTGTGTAGACATTAAATATATAAAAATTTTTGGGAATGAAATTGCTTCTTTACAATTGTTGTTTGTTGTAGAATGTTTTATATATGCTTCATTGTATACAAACTTCATCAAAAGAAATAGATCAAGAGTAGAATTACAGAGAAACCATATTCAGTATTACGATATTTACATACAAACATTTGTGGATTTTCAAAAATTTTATCTGTTCTGTTTCCCCCACTTCGTAGCATATGTTATTTTTTAAGTATAGATTTTAATATATCATGTTTTAAATTCAATAGTAGATGTTTGGAAAAAGCTCAGATTGGCCACTTTTTATAATAAAAAATTGTAATTCCCTCAACCAATTGCCGTGTATTATTTTATCAGGTTCATACCTATTGTCTCATTTCAGTAGATGTAATTTATATTCGTTTAAATCAAGTTAACAAGAAATTAATTTTTATATTTTATATATTTTTTTTCTATTTGAAGTGTAACTGTATATTTTATATATAGCTAAAATTTATCAAATAAGACATGTTTTCAAGTAATTTCAAAATATCCATCGTTAATTTGGTATGTACATTTATTATTCCACCCATTCATTGCAATATTGATAACTGTTTTGAACTCTTTGCAGAAGAAACAGCATAATCTTCAAACTATTCCAAGTTAAATTTGCTAAAATGTTCATCGTCCTGATATAGAGATCAACTGTTTTCATATAACTGATGAGTTAATATGGATCAGCACTTTGTTAGCTTAGAGGATATGAAACACGTATGTACTTTTCATAATTTGAAGTCCTTGGATAATAATTCATTCAGGTTATTTCAGTTGTCACTAATTTTGTTCCACTTATATGATTCTCACTATCACTTAAGATTTCTTCATATTTTCAAGAGTCTGAGCTGTACATGCTCCTTTTCTTTGTTAAACAAAGATCAACAAAATGCAACATAAAATTAATTACAGATAGCAAGTAACTGTATATAACATTATTATAATTGTAAGGCTGTTAAATTTTTATACGAAGATTTTCTGTGCACCTATATAGGCTATTTGAATGAAAAACAAACTAGAGCTTCTAATCGTTGCTTTTTGTTCTCTTTTACAAGTAATATACTAAAGTTTATGAGATATATCCCCATTCGACAAGAGAGAGACTTTATAGTCTCAAAATTCCTTCGATGACAGCTACTCAATATTTATTATTGATAAAGTTACCACATTTCAGCAAGATTGTTTGGAGATTATTGGTTATTTTCAGATTTTATGCTCCATTTCATAATAGATTGTTCTTCATAGAGAAGAATTAAACCAAAAACCATGTGAAATATATTACTGAGTCATAAACTGCAAATCAATCAAATAGTTTTCTGCCTTTATTGAAGTCAAAGGCTATATTATTATATCATCACAATTTTATTGGTTGCATATTTTACAATGCAAATGTTAATGCTTGCCTCATATTTAAAACTTTCACTGTGTTGCTATATAACTCATGTTTTTGGATTTCCCTCATATTCCAATGTAGAAATTATTCAGGTTATTTCAGTTGTCACTAATTTTGTTTCACTTATATGATTCTCACTATCACTTAAGATTTCTTCATATTTTCAAGAGTCTGAGCTGTTTCGATAATCTATTATACATTCACAAAAAATTACTAATTCCATTTAATAGCAGTACTTTTTATTTCATATCTTATAGGTTAATCAAAGTAAGATAATCGTATAATAATTTTCTACTGATGTATCAAAATCATTGTTTACATTCAGAACTATCTTTAATATTCCATGCATGTCGAGGGATAAAGATAATCTGAAATAATTTGAAATTAATGAATTATCATGGCAATATTTGAGACTAACAATTACTGAAGTTATGGTAAGTTTTCTTGGAAAATGGATCATTTCTTCTTAAAATTCCCAACTTTATTCACATCAATATTCACCAAAGACGTTATGTATCATTTAGATAGGAAGGTCTTACTCCTTCGTTCAACTCTGAAACATACATTCTGATTATATCAGCATAGGATAATAAAAATAAAGCTTAACTGTTTTTCATGCATACGAGAACATCTTATAAAAATGATCATATTACTCCGTACATTCAATAAAACCATTGGTTTCTTTTCCTTGAGAAATATATTTTATTCTAGGTTATTAATGAACACTGAATTTCAACTGTCATAGAAAGCTAATTCGCACCAGTCATTTTTCTAAACCAGTGTGAAGACAGCAGGCTGAGTTAGCATATCTACCTACCAGTGGCGTCGTTGGTGAATGACACGTTGTGCTCTGACGATGAAAATATTAATTGACAGTGTTTTCGTTCAATAAGAAGAAATTAAGTCTTATTTATAATTATTTTAAAATACTTTAGATAAACAAATCAAGTTTAAGGGATATTCAGAATCTTTTTGATAACTTCCAAATCTTCACTTTATTTATGCAGTCTACCGAAAATGGTTTCAGATTATTTATATCAAATCGTATTTGACAAGATACATGGAAAGAAAATACTATATCGTTTTCATAGGGAAAAAACATTTTGCTCAACGTGAAAATGGTTCAATATTTATTTAGTGAGGCCGTTCTGGAAAAATGAAAAAGGAGCTTTATCGAATAATTTTTATACAACCTTTGTAGAATGTACTGAACTTGAAACGATAGAGTCAAAACTATATTCTTTCGGTTTGTTTTTTATGGAAAAATTATTTTCGATTCATATACAGGGTGTTACATAGGAGGTCCATAGAATAATTTTGATACTTCCTTCGGGGTAATTATTGAATTCGAATAAATGGAGTTACAACGATATTCTTTTGATTTTTTTATTGCTAATCAATTGTATACTGAGTGTCTCATATGCATTTTTCTTCAAGTTTTCTCGCTAATGGTAGCTGATTTCGATAAAATGTCCTACAGGGTGTGCCATTAACAATGATTTCGCGATCGATTGATATACAGGGTGTGCAATTTACAAGTTCTTTCATTATTTTTTGCACGCTTTCGGTTTTTTGTGCTCCCTCGGGGTTTCAAGCTTTCCTTCGAGTTTTTTTGCGCGCTTTCGGTGATTTTGTGCTTCTTCGGTGTATTTTCGGTTCCTTTGGATTTTGTTCGTTCTTTCGCGTTACTTTGGGTTCTTTCACGTTTTTCCGTGTTTGGTCGGGTTCTTTCTTCGTGGAATGCACCGAACTTGAAACGATAGAGTTAAAACGATATTCTTTCGGTTTGTTTTTTATGATGAAAGCACCCACTGCAAATCAATTATATACAGGGTGTCCTATATGCATTTTTCATCATGTTTCTTCACGTGTGGAGGCTAATTTCGGTAAAATGTCATACAGGGTGTGCGATTTACAATGAATTTGCGATCGGGTGATATACGGGGTGTGCACTTTATAGGTTCTACTGTTTTTGCGCGCTCTCAAGTTTTTGTGTTCCTTCGGGTTTTTTTTTTGGAAAAATTATTTTCGATTAATATACGGGGTGTTACATAGGAGGTCCATAGAATAATTTTCATACTTCCGTCGTGGTAATTATTGAATTCGAATAGATGGAGTTACAACGATATTCTTAGGGTTAATTTTTTATGAAAAAATTATTTTCGATTTATATACGGGCTGTGCACATCGAAAGCACTGACTTTCACCAGGGTCTTTCTTCGAGAGTTTTTCCATCTGCATTTTCATGGAAAAAGCACCCACTACGAAACGATTATATAGTGGGTGTCCTATGTGCAAGTTATCATGATTTTTCGCGTATGGGATCTAATTTCGATAAAATGTCATACAGGGTGTGCGAATTACAAGGAATTTGCGATCATGTGATATACGGGGTGTGCAATTAACAAGTTATTTTGCTGATTTCGATAAAATGTCATACAGGTTGTGCAATTTACAATGAGTTTACGATCGGGTCATATACGGGGTGTGCAATATACAAGTACATTTGTTTTTTTGCGCGCTTTCGGTTTTTTGTATTTCTCTGGGATGTTTCGCGTGACTTCGAGTTTTTTTTGCGCGCTTTCAGGTTATATGTATTTTTCGGGATTTTCTCAGGTTCCTCTGGATTTTTGTGTTACTTGGGGTTCTTTCGTGTTTTATCGCGTTGTTTCGTGTAATTTCGGTTTCTTTCGTACAACTTCGGTTTCTTTCGTGTTTCTTCGAATTCTTCCAAGTTTTTTCGCGTTTTTTCGTGTTTTCTCCAGTATTTTCGAGTTTTTTGCTTTCAACGGGTTTTTTGACGTGTTTCGTGTTTCTGCGCGCTTCATTGATGTATGGGCCCTATTGATCTATGGTCTATATTGATCTATGGTCCAGTATGATCTATGGACTATATTGATCTATGGGCTTATTGGTTGATTGGCCTTTGGATCTACGGGCCTATTGATCTACCCGCTTACTAGTCTATATATTAAAGCAATAAGGGTGGGCGTGAGAAAAATTCAAATTTTGGGGTCCCGTCAGGGACCCGCGAGGCGAAGCCGAGCGAGGCCCGCAGGGCCGCCCGAGGGGCAATCTTAAACAAATCGAAAGGCGTATCCTCTTCTAGGAGAAGCGACCGAAAAACCCCCGGGCGCTCTTGAAATACCCGAAATTTTCAAACGAAAAAGTCGAAAAACGTCGTTTTTGGCGAAATCGCCGAAAGCGTCCCCGCGTTCGAACGTTCCCGTCCGAAGATATACCGTTTTGCGGGGCGGGGGAGGTCACCATTTCGAGAGGAAGAACCGCCGGGGTTCCCGCTACGAGCTGGACCCCGGAGCTACCCGAAATGGGTACGAAAATTTGGTAAGAAAATGGGCAATTTTCGGATTCTCCAATTCCGCAAAACGTCAAAAACCCCTATGATGCTTTCGCTCGCTGCGGGCTCTACACGTCCCTAAACGCCCTGTCCAGGGTAGAAAACGAAACTTGAGGAAATTCCCCATCTCTGGGTACCAATTTTCATATCCAAGTAGCGAGATAAGGCCGTGAATTCTTCGTTCAAAGTTCGGTAATTTTCACAACATTGCGAGGTTAAATGTCAGTTTCTGTTTCCATTCCGAGGATAGCCGAACGCGAGCTCCAATTTTCAAAATCCGGCATCGATTTTTCGCTCCATATGGGCGCTGAAAGATTATTTAGGCCTTTCGAGTGGTCGAATAAGAATCTACAGGAGATTCCGAATCTCCTAGATACCACCTACAGATCGCGAATCGAACAAAAAATACCTAAATTATGCGTTTGAAAATCGGCATTTTTGGCTCGATTTACGCGCCATTCCATTTTCGTCCTTGAAGAACGAACCGATCGCGATGGATTGCTGTACAGGGGTTGTGCATTATTGCTGTACAGGGATTGTGCATTAAAAATATCGCTATCTAGGCTGTGCCCATGGGAAGCACTGATTTTCACCAGATTCTTTCTTCGAGAGATTTTCCGTCTGAATTTTTATGGAAAAAGCAATTAGTGAGTGGGATCTAATTTCGATAAAATGTCATACAGGGTAAACGATTTACAATGAATTTGCGATCATGTGATATACGAGGTGTGCAATTGACAAGTTATTTTGGTTTTTTGTGCGCAAATTCGGGTTTTTTTTGTTTCTTCGGTGTGTTTCGGTTCTCAATTCGATAAAATATATTCGATTCATATACAGGGTGTCAGATCTGAGTAGCGCTGACATTCACCAGAGTTTTTCTCGAGTTTTCGTCCATTTCCGCGTAAGTGAGCTAAATTCAATGAAATCTCATACAGGGTGTGCCATTAACAATGATTTCGCGATCGATTGATATACAGGGTGTGCAATTTAAAAGTTCTTTGATATTTTTGCACGCTTTCGGTTTTTTGTGCTACCTCGGGTTGTTTAGCATTCCTTCGAGTTTTCTTGCGCGCTTTCGGTGATTTTGTGCTCCTTCGGGGTTTTTTCGGTTCCTTTGGATTTTTTTCGTTATTTCGTGTTACTTCGGGTTCTTTACGTTTTTCCGTGTTTGGTCGGGTTCTTTCTTCGTGGAATGCACCGAACTTGAAACGATAGAGTTAAAACGATATTCTTTCGGTCTGTTTTTTATGATGAAAGCACCCACTGCAAATCAATTATATACAGGGTGTCCCATATGCATTTTTCATCATGTTTTTTCACGTGTGGAGGCTAATTTCGGTAAAATGTCATACAGGGTGTGCGATTTACAATGAATTTGCGATCGGGTTATATACGGGTGAGCACTTACAAGTTCTTCTATTTTTTGCGTGCTCTCAAGTTTTTTGTGTTCCTTCGGGTTTTTTTTTTTGGAAAAATTATT
The DNA here is from genome assembly GCA_030674115.1 of Micraspis discolor. NCBI lineage: Eukaryota > Metazoa > Arthropoda > Insecta > Coleoptera > Coccinellidae > Micraspis > Micraspis discolor. The sequence goes on from JARTUT010002241.1 coordinate 123,631, forward strand.
TTCGATTCATATATGGGGTGTTACATAGGAGATCCATAGAATAATTTTGATACTTCCTTCGTGGTAATTATTGAATTCGAATAGATGGAGTTACAACGATATTCTTTGGGTTAATTTTTTATGAAAAAATTATTTTCGATTTATGTACGGGCTGTGCACTTGGAAGCATTGGATGCACTGGCTTTCACCAGGGTCTTTCTTCGAGAGTTTTTCCATCTGCATTTTTCATGGAAAAAGCACCCACTACGAATCGATTATATAGTGGGTGTATTATGTGCAAGTGATCATGATTTTTCGCGTATGGGATCTAATTTCGATAAAATGTCATACAGGGTGTGCGAATTACAATGAATTTGCGATCATGTGATATACGGGGTGTGCAATTTACAAGTTATTTTGCTGATTTCGATAAAATGTCATACAGGGTGTGCAATTTACAATGAGTTTACGATCGGGTCATATACGGGGTGTGCAATATACAAGTACATTTGTTTCTTTGCGCGCTTTCAGTTTTTTTGTATTTCTCCGGGGTGTTTCGCGTGACTTCGAGTTTTTTTGCGCGCTTTCAAGTTATATGTATTCTTTCGGGATTTTTTCAGGTTCCTCTGGATTTTTTGTGTTACTTGGGGTTCTTTCGTGTTTTGTCGCGTTGTTTCGTGTAATTTCGGTTTCTTTCATATAACTTCGGTTTCTTTCGTGTTTCTTCGAATTCTTCCGTGTTTTTTCGCGTTTCATCGTGTTTTTTCCAGTATTTTCAAGTTTTTTCGCTTTCAACGGGTTTTTTGACGTGTTTCGTGTTTCTGCGCGCTTCATTGATGTATGGGCCCTATTGATCTATGGTCTATATTGATCTATGGTCTATATTGACCTATGGGCCAATTGAACTACTGGCCTATTGAACTACTGGCCTATTGAACTACTGGCCTATTGAACTACTGGCCTATTGAACTACTGGCCTATGGATCTACGGGCCTATTGATCTACCCGCTTACTAGTCTATTATATTAAAGCAATAAGGGTGGGCGTGGCTAAAATTGAATCTCGGGTCCCGTCAGGGACCCGCGAGGCGCAAAGCGAGCCCGCAGCCTGCAGGCCGCTAGAGAGGCAATCTTAAAACGGATCGAAAGGGCGTATCCTCTTCTAGGAGAAGCGACCGAAAAACACCCCCGGGCGCTCTTAAAATACCCGAAATTTTCAAAGAAAAAAGTCGAAAAACGTCGTTTTTGGCGAAATCGCCGAAAGCGTCCCCGCGTTCGAACGTTCCCGTCCGAAGATATACCGTTTTGCGGGGCGGGGGAGGTCGCTATTTCGAGAGGAAGAACCGCCGGGGTTCCCGCTACGAGCTGGACCCCGGAGCTACCCTGGATGGGTACGAAAATTCGGTAAGAAAATGGGCAATTTTCGATTCTCCAACTCCGCGAAACGTCAAAAACCACTATGATGCTTTCGCTCGCTGCGGGCTCTACACGTCCCTAAACGCCCTGTCAAGGGTAGAAAACGAAACTTGAGGAAATTCCCCATCTCTGGGTACCAATTTTCATATCCAAGTAGCGAGATAAGGCCGTGAATTCTTCATTCAAAGTTCGGTAATTTTCACAATATTGCGAGGTTAAATGTCAGTTTCTGTTTCCATTCCGAGGATAGCCGAACGCGAGCTCCAATTTTCAAAATCCGGCATCGATTTTTCACTCGATATGGGCGCTGAAAGATTATTTAGGCCTTTCGAGTGGTCGAATAAAGAATCTACAGGAGATTCCGAATCTCCTGATACCACTTATACAGATCGCGAATCGAACAAAAAATACCTAAATTATGCGTTTGAAAATCGGCATTTTTGGCTCGATTTACGCGCCATTCTACTTTCGTCCTTGAAGAATGAAAAGATCGCGATGAATTGCTGTACAGGGGGTGTGCATTAATAAAATCGCTATGCAGGCTGTGCCCATAGGAAGGAATATTTCTTCGAGAGATTTTCCGTCGGAATTTTTTTATGGAAAAAGCACCCACTGCGAACCAATTATAGAGTCGGATCTAATTTCGATAAAATGTTATACAGGGGGTGTGCGATTCACAATGATTTACGATCATGTGATGAACGAGGTGTGCAATTTTCAAGTTAATTTGATTTCTTTGCGAAAACTCGAGTTTTTTCGTATTCCCTCGGCGTGTTTTGGTTCTTAATTCGATAAAATATATTCGATTTATATACAGTGTGTCAGATCTGAGTAGAGCTGACATTCACCAGAGTTTTCTCTAGCTTTCGTGCTTTTCCGCGTAAGCGAGCTGAATGCAATGAAATGTCATACAGGGTGTGCCATTAACAATGATTTCGCGATCGATTGATATACAGGGTGTGCAATTTACAAGTTCTTTCATTATTTTTGTACGCTTTCGGTTTTGTGCTCCTCGGGGTTTCAAGCTTTCCTTCGAGTTTTTTTGCGCGCTTTCGGTGATTTTGTGCTTCTTCGGTGTATTTTCGGTTCCTTTGGATTTTTTCGTTCTTTCGTGTTACTTTGGGTTCTTTCACGTTTTTCCGTGTGTGGTCGGGTTCTTTCTTCGTGGAATGCACCGAACTTGAAACGATAGAGTTAAAACGATATTCTTTCGGTTTGTTTTTTATGATGAAAGCACCCACTGCAAATCAATTATATACAGGGTGTCCTATATGCATTTTTCATCATGTTTTTCCACGTGTGGAGGCTAATTTCGGTAAAATGTCATACAGGGTGTGCGATTTACAATGAATTTGCGATCGGGTGATATACGGGGTGTGCACTTTACAGGTTCTACTGTTTTTTTGAGCGCTCTCAAGATTTTTGTGTTCCTTCGGGTTTTTTTTTTTGGAAAAATTATTTTCGATTCATATACGGGGTGTTACATAGGAGGTCCATAGAATAATTTTCATACTTCCGTCGTGTTAATTATTGAATTCGAATAGATGGAGTTACAACGATATTCTTAGGGTTAATTTTTATGAAAAATTATTTTCGATTTATATACGGGCTGTGCACATCGAAAGCACTGACTTTCACCAGGGTCTTTCTTCGAGAGTTTTTCCATCTGCATTTTTCATGGAAAAAGCACCCACTACGAAACGATTATATAGTGGGTGTCCTATGTGCAAGTGATCATGATTTTTCGCGTATGGGATCTAATTTCGATAAAATGTCATACAGGGTGTGCGAATTACAAGGAATTTGCGATCATGTGATATACGGGATGTGCAATTCACATGTTATTTTGCTGACTTCGATAAAATGTCATACAGGGTGTGCAATTTACAATGAGTTTACGATCGGGTCATATACGGGGTGTGCAATATACAAGTACTTTTGATTTTTTGCGCGCTTTCGGTTTTTTTGTATTTCTCTGGGGTTTCGCGTGACTTCGAGTTTTTTTGCGCGCTTTCAGGTTATATGTATATTTTCGGGAATTTCTCAGGTTCCTCTGGATTTTTTGTGTTATTGGGGTTCTTTCGTGTTTTATCGCGTTGTTTCGTGTAATTTCGGTTTCTTTCGTATAACTTCGATTTCTTTCGTGTTTCTTCGAATTCTTCCGTGTTTTTTCGCGTTTTTTCGTGTTTTTTCCAGTATTTTCAAGTTTTTTTGCTTTCAACGGGTTTTTTGACGTGTTTCGTGTTTCTGCGCGCTTCATTGATGTATGGGCCCTATTGATCTATGGTCTATATTGATCTATGGTCTATATTGACTGGAAGAATGAATATCAAAATATAATGCCTTCGATGTCAATACATATTTAAACACGATCTGGAAGTACAAAAATTAGCTCAGGTATTTATTCGATTATAAATCAAAAATAAATCAATCTAGCATATCGTTTCATTTCAGTTATCTCTCAAGAATGAATGAATATATATCAAAATACATTTTCTGAGATGTAAACAACGGATGTTCTATTTATTTACATGACATTCGAGGAATGAATGAAATGGTCCAAATCTTGACACCATTCATCTCTATTCCATGAACTAAGTAAGTAGAAATGTGAGTAATCTCCTTAAGATAAAGCACCTTTATTATATCATCACAATTTTATTGGTTGCATATTTTACAATGCAAATGTTAATGCTTGCCTCATATTTAAAACTTTCACTGTGTTGCTATATAACTCATGTTTTGGATATCCCTTATATTCCAATGTAGAATTTTAATTGAAATGCATATTACCCTCTTTCTAATTTTGTTTTTTTGCTTCAGATGCAATATACTTCTTCGTAATATCCAGTTGTCGCTCCTCATTAAGAAGATGCTTAATAATTTTCAATTCGGTGAGCAGAAATTTGCATTATGGTTTGCCGATTGTTTAATATGCAGTCTATTGGAGATTCAATCTATCAAGAAAGCACTTTGATTCTGAAATGCACAAATGGTGGTGAAACGTGAGCATTACAACAGATTGTGTTGATTGGTTCTCTCTTATATAAGGAGATTTGGTAGAGTTTTCAATCTTATTGTTGCACCTGTATATTTACAGTAATATACAATTTGGAAGAGATTGTCATTGCATGCATTGGTTCTGATGAAAGAATCTAAATTGAAGTCATTGTTTATTTGGTTGAGTGCATCACACTGATTTTCACATAATTATTCATTCTAATTTGGAAAAGCCTGCCTAGCACAAGCTATTTCTTCCAAAGCAACATAAATGTTATGTTTCTGAAAAAGATTTTTAACTTAAGTAATTTTTTGCAATATTCTAAAGGAATTATTGTTTGCTTCAAAGTCATGGAATTAAATATTTGTATTACCTACTTGGTAATTCTTTTGGATCCGCTAAATTTCTTACACTCGCCCATTTCCAGTTCTTTTATGAAAATCTGTTGCTTACCTCTTCAAACACTATTATTTTTCATTACATAACCCATATTTATCTTAGTACTAATGATATTGGCTTATAAAACCCAGTGATCTCAGTTACTAATTTTGCTCTTTCTTATTTCAGCTGAACTACACTGTTGTGCTATGCAAATAGATTTTCATTGTTACATCTTCTACGATTTGGTGGGACGTTGTATGCCATTCATTCATTCGTCTGAGGAAAATGTTGGTTATTTTGCAGGAATGAGAGAGCATTCTATTACAGTAGTATTCAGTTATTCAAGAGGGTACTTCAAATTTATTGTAAAGGGCCTTTGCAAGTTAATGTGTATGAGCCTGTTGAAATAATTGTACTCACGTTGACTTCATTTCTTAAGGGAAAATTTTTGGTTCTCTTGATTTAAAAAGAATCACATGAATAAACTATATTATTCCATTTTCAATTTTCACAAAATGC
>JARTUT010001806.1:0-5000 GCA_030674115.1 Micraspis discolor
TAAGAACTATTGAAAACGTTAAATTGACATACAGCAATCACATATCCCTCATGGATTTTGAATGGTAAGGCGAAAAATATCAAACTCGCTTTATTTTCAGAACAGTTGAGTTCATAGTCGATCTTGTTCATGAATGCAGTTTAAAAACTATTGAAAACGATAAATTGTTATACGGCAATCACCTACTCCTCAGGGATTTTGAATGGTAAGGCGAAAAATATTAAACTCGCTTCATTTTCAGAACAGTTGAGTTCATATTCGATCTTGTTCATGAATGCAGTTTAAAAACTATTGAAAACGATAAATTGTTATACGGCAATCACCTACTCCTCAGGGATTTTGAATGGTAAGGCGAAAAATATTGAACTCGCTTTATTTTCAGAACACTTGAGTTCATAGTCGATCTTGTTCATGAATGCTGTTTACGAACTATTGAAAACGATAAATTGACATACAGCAATCCCATACTCCTCAAGGATTTCGAATGGTAAGGCAATATCCAATCTTCATATATGAATATATCATATCGATGATCGTTTTATTAAAATACACTTTCGTGAATTTTCGATCATCGCTCTAGCCCCAATTATTAATGTGACAACACCAAAACTTGAAAAAGTCACGGTTGCTGAGCACAATTCATTATTATCATGCGAAGTGGAGAGGTGCGGAGATAAACGCCGCACGCGGCAGACAGTCGAAGCTACGAGATCCGTAATAGATCCCTGCCGAGGCGCGAGCGAAACTAATCGATATGATCGACAGATCGACGCCCTCGTCATTTGATTATTATTCCAATCACATTCTCGACCCTTCGTTATACATGATGATATATAACGACACGGTGTATTCGAGAAATCTCACATTTCTAATCACGCTTGGTAAGAAGCGAGCGGTCGCATGGTTTAACGTGGAATCAATACCTAGAGGTAGGCCACGATGAGTTTAAGGTTGACCGCATATGACCATTCGAATACAGAGAATCGAAGAGGGCCGCGGTCTCGCTGTACGGGAGCTCCAGACGCTAAGGGCGAGTACTGCCAAATACGATGATCGATCCCACCAAGCTACAGATAGCAACGAATAAAACTTCATCTAGATCTAGCATTAAACCATCACATCACGATCGAACGACTTTGGTCCGTGTTTCATTATTTATCACAGTGTATATTTCATTTATCTGTGTTTCATTTTGCCTGTGTTTCATTATAACCCATTCATTCATTCATTTATTTATTCATGCACCTTTATCATATTTCATTGAGCCAAATTATATAATTTCAATACATGTTTTTCATTTATGCCAGTATATCACATGTATTTCTTTTAAGTCGTCAATCGGAGAGAGCGGGTTGCTAGATCAACATTGATGCGCATTCAGAAGCATATCGGCGGCGGTTCGATTTCTCATATATAAAGACAATATCTTCCGCATAGAATCTGTCATCGCCGGGGCAGTGTGACTTTTCCGGTCTACCTCGATCCAACTGATAATCCATCAAAGAACTCTCATGTTGGAACCCACATAACTATGGACGGTTATGACCTCTCTGTCTTCTCTCCCTTATATATGTCTGGAGACCCCAGATGACCCTCCAGACGGCCCCAACGGAAAATTCTGAGTTATATTGCGTTAAGAAAAATAATATTTACGGACTCTGAATGCATGTCGATTTCATCCACATACATTCGTACGTCTTTCTTACGATCATACATCATCTTACGGGAAAGATTAATACGGAATCTCGGACTTTCGTACCATCCGACTCGGTCGTGTAAAAACTTTTACCAACAGACCGATACGACGTCGGTGCTTTCGAGATTTCCTTTTCGACCGAAACGGCGACCTACGATCCCATTGCCATCAGATCGGACGCCTCTCGGTGTTTCAAGATCGCTTTGCGTTTACACCTATCCCGACCACCATGCCCTATATATGTCTGGTAAGCCCCAGATGACCCTCCAGACGGCCCGAACGGACTATTCGGTGTTGTATTGCGTATAGCGAAATCGATTTTTACGGACTGAGAATGCATTCGGATCTTACCTAACGCAATATAACAGACGTTCGTTCGTCTTTCTTACGTTCATACATCGTACGGAATCGATTAATAAGGAATCTCGGACTTTCGTATCACCCGACTCGGTCGTATAGAAAAACTTTACTATCGGACCGATACTACGTCGGTGCTTTCGAGACTTCTTTTTCGACCGGAACAGCGACCTACGATCCTATTGCCATCAGATCGGACGCCTCTCGGTGTTTCAAGATCGCTTTGCGTTGACACCTCTCTCGACCACCTCGCCCCTATATATGTCTAGATACCCCCAGATGACCCTCCAGACGGCCCGAACGGACTATTCGGTGTTATATTGCGTTTAGCGAGATCGATTTTTACGGACTGAGAACGCATTCGGATCTTACTTAACGCAATATAACAGACGTTCGTTCGTCTTTCTTACGTTCATACATCGTACGGAATCGATTAAAAAGGAATCTCGGACTTTCGTATCACCCGACTCGGTCGTATAGAAAAACTTTTACTATCGGACCGATACTACGTCGGTGCTTTCGAGATTTCTTTTTCGACCGGAACAGCGACCTACGATCCTATTGCCATCAGATCGGACGCCTCTCGGTGTTTCAAGATCGCTTTGCGTTGACACCTCTCTCGACCACCTCGCCCCTATATATGTCTAGATACCCACAGATGACCCTCCAGACGGCCCGAACGGACTATTCGGTGTTATATTGCGTTTAGCGAGATCGATTTTTACGGACTGAGAACGCATTCGGATCTTACCTAACGCAATATAACAGACGTTCGTTCGTCTTTCTTACGTTCATACATCGTACGGAATCGATTAATAAGGAATCTCGGACTTTCGTATCACCCGTCTCGGTCGTATAGAAAAACTTTTACTATCGGACCGATACTACGTCGGTGCTTTCGAGATTTCTTTTTCGACCGGAACAGCGACCTACGATCCTATTGCCATCAGATCGGACGCCTCTCGGTGTTTCAAGATCGCTTTGCGTTGACACCTCTCTCGACCACCTCGCCCCTATATATGTCTAGATACCCCAGATGACCCTCCAGACGGCCCGAACGGACTATTCGGTGTTATATTGCGTTTAGCGAAATCGATTTTTACGGACTGAGAACGCATTCGGATCTTACCTAACGCAATATAACAGACGTTCGTTCGTCTTTCTTACGTTCATACATCGAACGGAATCGATTAATAAGGAATCTCGGACTTTCGTATCACCCGTCTCGGTCGTATAGAAAAACTTTTACTATCGGACCGATACTACGTCGGTGCTTTCGAGATTTCTTTTTCGACCGGAACAGCGACCTACGATCCTATTGCCATCAGATCGGACGCCTCTCGGTGTTTCAAGATCGCTTTGCGTTGACACCTCTCCCGACCACCTCGCCCCTATATATGTCTAGATACACCCAGATGACCCTCCAGACGGCCCGAACGGACTATTCGGTGTTATATTGCGTTTAGCATATTCGTGCCGGATCGGTCATGGACCGCGTTATATTGCGTTGAGAAAAATTTTTTTCGAAGACTCCGAAAGCGTATCGACTTCATCAAACGCGATGTATGATAGGTGTTCGCGTAGTTTTTACGGACTTACATCTTCCCGTTCGGTGAACCGATCCGGTACGAACATCGTAGTTCGTACCGGGTTATATTGCGTTTAGCGAAAATAATTTTTACGGACTGAGGATGCATTCGGATCTTATATAACGCAATATAACAGACGTTCGTTCGTCGTTCTTACGTTAATGTATCGATCGGAAACTAATAATACGGAATCTCGGACTTTCGTACCACCCGACTCGGTCGTATAGAATAACTTCTACTATGGGACCGATACGACGTCGGTGCTTTCGAGATTTCTATTTCGACCGAAACAGCGACCTACGATCCCATTGCCATCGGATCGGACGCCTCTCGGTGTTTCAAGATCGCTTTGCGTTTACACCTCTCTCGACCACCATGCCCCTATATATGTCTAGATACACCCAGATGACCCTCCAGACGGCCCGAACGGACTGTTCGGTGTTATATTGCGTTTAGCATATTCGTGCCGGATCGGTCATGGACCGCGTTATATTGCGTTGAGAAAAATTTTTTTCAAAGACTCCGAAAGCGTATCGACTTCATCAAACGCGATGTATGATAGGTGTTCGCGTAGTTTTTACGGACTTACATCTTCCCGTTCGGTGAACCGATCCGGTACGAACATCGTAGTTCGTACCGGGTTTATTGCGTTGAGAAAATTATTTTCAAAGACCCCGAAGGCGTATCGACTTCGTCAAACGCGATGTATGATAGGTGTTCGCGTAGTTTTTACGGACTTACATCTTCCCGTTCGGTGAACCGATCCGGTACGAACATCGTAGTTCGTACCGGGTTATATTGCGTTGAGAAAATTATTTTCAAAGACCCCGAAGGCGTATCGACTTCGTCAAACGCGATGTATGATAGGTGTTCGCGTCGTTTTTACGGACTTACATCTTCCCGTTCGGTGAACCGATCCGGTACGAACATCGTAGTTCGTACCGGGTCGGTTCAGGACGTGGTTATATTGCGTTGAGAAAAATCATTTTCAAAGACTCCGAAGGCGTATCGACCTCATCGAACGCGATGTTAGATAGGTGTTCGCGTCGTTTTTACGGACTTATATCTTCTCGTTCGGTGAACCGATCCGGTACGAACAACACGTGAACCGATCCGGTACGAACAACGCGTGAACCGATCCGGTACGAACAACGCGTGAACCGATCCGGTACGAACAACGCGTGAACCGATCCGGTACGAACAACGCGGGAACCGATCCGGTACGAACAACGCGGGAACCGATCCGGTACGAACATCGTAGTTCGTACGGGATCGGTTCAGGTTCGGGTTATATTGCGTTTAGAGGTTCGAGACCGGTCCGTTGGCGGCGCTAGCGCCACCTAGCGGCAGCATGCGGT
>JARTUT010001806.1:12500-30000 GCA_030674115.1 Micraspis discolor
TTCATTTATGCGGTTATCCCATTCGCATATTATTTTGCAACAGTTATAATATTCATGCCAGACTTTATATATATATATATATATTTTTTTTATTTCAATATTCGGGCGGCCCTATTTAGAGGCCGATCATTCATTAAACATGATTCGGGAGAAGAGAGTAGCCGGAGCCGACGAAGCGATCGCAGCGCTCGCACGCTCGCGTCTTTGTGGTCACGCGAACTTGGGAACGACTGCAACTCGTAAATTCATGCCATCTTATCAGTTGCGGTTATCGTGGGACATTCGAGACCGAAGTCTGCAACAATCCCCGCTTATAGTGCTCATATTCATGACGCTAATGTAACGGGGCGTCGCGACAGTCGACGTCTCTCAGTCCGTTGAGGAATGGTCGGACCTTCCGTCTCCGCTCAGCATAAGAGCGAGCTAGACGGAACGGAGCGATCGTTTCGGGCGAAATCTTTAAAGCCTTCGGAACGGTTTTCCGTTCCGCGGACACCTACTAGACATGCGTATAACTAGCGGTTCCCGTTGACGGTGCCTCGAATACGGGACACGGGCTACATTGCGCCGTAAAGAGGAGACCGATCCGAACAGCCGCCTCACACCGACATGTCTCCGTGCCGCGGACCCTCTCGGATCCGTTGACGGTGCCTAATGTCGGGGGGGCCGTTCGGTCGTCATCAGCATAGTTACGGGCCACGTCCGCCAATGTCGCCGAAATTCTTCGCCGTGCCGCGAGAACACGTATACGTTCGATGCGTATTACCGGCGGTCCTTGTTGACGGTACCTCGAATTCGAGACACGGGCTACATCGCGCCGTAAAGAGGAGACCGATCCGAACAGCCGCCTTACACCGACATGTCTCCGTGCCGCGGACCCTCTCGGATCCGTTGACGGTGCCTTATGTCGGGGGCCGTTCGGTCGTCATCAGCGTAGTTACGGGCGACGTCCACCAATGTCGTCGAAATTCTTCTCCGTGCCGCGAGGACACGTATACGATCGATGCGTATAACTAGCGGTTCCGTTGACGGTGCCTCGAAAACTAGACACGGGCTACATCGCGCCGTAAAGAGGAGACCGATCCGAACAGCCGCCTTACACCGACATGTCTCCGTGCCGCGGACCCTCTCGGATCCGTTGACGGTGCCTTATGTCGGGGGCCGTTCGGTCGTCATCAGCGTAGTTACGGGCGACGTCCACCAATGTCGTCGTTATTCTTCGCCGTGCCGCGAGAACACGTATACGATCGATGCGTATAGCCGGCGGTCCCCGTTGACGGTACCTCGAATTCGAGACACGGGCTACATCGCGCCGTAAAGAGGAGACCGATCCGAACAGCCGCCTTACACCGACATGTCTCCGTGCCGCGGACCCTCTCGGATCCGTTGACGGTGCCTTATGTCGGGGGGGCCGTTCGGTCGTCATCAGCGTAGTTACGGGCGACGTCCACCAATGTCGTCGAAATTCTTCACCGTGCCGCGGGGACACGTATACGATCCATATCGTCATAGGGTCCTTAGGTACCCGATTTGATCGGCATCCCGATCCGATACCAGACCTCTTATCGTTCTACTCGCCTCCCGTGGCCGGCAAGATCCATTTTAGCGACAACGCAGACGGTTCGATCAGCTATCGGCAGATACTGCTCCATTATGGAGTCTCTCTCTCCGATGGACGAACGCGTCCCGTTCATCAGATAAACGGAAGCTGCCCGGTCCGGAAAAGGCGAGGTTCTTTAACGTCGATCGGACAACAACGATGCATCTGAATTAATCTCACGGCGCCGCTCCCGCATACAGCTAAGGAAGGCATCCGATCGAAAGACGTCAACGAAGAGTCCAATTGATGATCGACGATGGAAATTTCGAATTCAACTGAATATAATGTATGTGTTGAACGTAATAAATTACGAAACACTTATTATATCGTTAATGATCCTTCCGCAGGTTCACCTACGGAAACCTTGTTACGACTTTTACTTCCTCTAAACGATCAAGTTTGGTCATCTTCCCAGCAACAGCGGTGACGCCGAAACGCCACCGCGTACCGGTCCGAAGACCTCACTAAATCGTTCAATCGGTAGTAGCGACGGGCGGTGTGTACAAAGGGCAGGGACGTAATCAACGCGAGCTTATGACTCGCGCTTACTGGGAATTCCTCGTTCATGGGGAACAATTGCAAGCCCCAATCCCTAGCACGAAGGAGGTTCAGCGGGTTACCCGGGCCTCTCGGCCAGGGAAGACACGCTGATTCCTTCAGTGTAGCGCGCGTGCGGCCCAGAACATCTAAGGGCATCACAGACCTGTTATTGCTCAATCTCGTGCGGCTAGAAGCCGCCTGTCCCTCTAAGAAGAATATAATGTACGCAGACAGTAAAACCCGCCGACCGAAATCGGGGGCCTTTGAGGATGTCTAATACGCCTAGTTAGCAGGCTAGAGTCTCGTTCGTTATCGGAATTAACCAGACAAATCGCTCCACCAACTAAGACGGCCATGCACCACCACCCACCGAATCAAGAAAGAGCTCTCAATCTGTCAATCCTTCCGGTGTCCGGGCCTGGTGAGGTTTCCCGTGTTGAGTCAAATTAAGCCGCAGGCTCCACTCCTGGTGGTGCCCTTCCGTCAATTCCTTTAAGTTTCAGCTTTGCAACCATACTTCCCCGGAACCCAAAAGCTTTGGTTTCCCGGAAGCTGCCCGCCGAGTCATCGGAGGAACGTCGGCGGATCGCTAGCTGGCATAGTTTATGGTTAGAACTAGGGCGGTATCTGATCGCCTTCGAACCTCTAACTTTCGTTCTTGATCAATGAAAACGTTTTTGGCAAATGCTTTCGCTTCTGTCCGTCTTGCGACGATCCAAGAATTTCACCTCTAACGTCGCAATACGAATGCCCCCATCCGTTCCTGTTAATCATTACCTCGAAGATCCGAAAACCAACAAAATGGATTCGAGGTCCTGTTTCATTATTCCATGCATAAAATATTCTGGCAAAATTTCAGCCTGCTTTAAGCACCTTAGTTTGTTCAAAGTAAAGTGCCGGCCCACCTCGACACTCAATGAAGAGCACCTAGGCGGGTACAGATGGGTCGCCCTTGCGAACGACCCGCCGGCAGGACGTCCCGCGACACGCCAGTTGACACCGCAAGCGATGAACCGGACGGCGCGGGACACAAGTTCGACTACGAGCTTTTTAACCGCAACAACTTTAATATACGCTATTGGAGCTGGAATTACCGCGGCTGCTGGCACCAGACTTGCCCTCCAATTGATCCTCGTTAAAGGGTTTAGAGTGTTCTCATTCCGATTACGGGGCCTCGGATGAGTCCCGTATCGTTATTTTTCGTCACTACCTCCCCGAGCTGGGAGTGGGTAATTTGCGCGCCTGCTGCCTTCCTTGGATGTGGTAGCCGTTTCTCAGGCTCCCTCTCCGGAATCGAACCCTGATTCCCCGTTACCCGTAACAACCATGGTAGGCGCAGAACCTACCATCGACAGTTGATAAGGCAGACATTTGAAAGATGCGTCACCGGTACGAGACCGTGCGATCAGCATAAAGTTATTCAGATTCACCAAATTGAAAGACGAAGAGCTTGCGCTCGACACCTATTGGTTTTGATCTAATAAAAGCGCTCCTTCCGTTCCCGGTCGGAGCTCTATTTGCATGTATTAGCTCTAGAATTACCACAGTTATCCAAGTAAATGTGAGTACGATCTAAGGAACCATAACTGATTTAATGAGCCTTTCGCGGTTTCACCTTAATTTGGTTTGTACTGAGACATGCATGGCTTAATCTTTGAGACAAGCATATGACTACTGGCAGGATCAACCAGGGAACTGCGTTCCGAGACACGAGAACGGACGGTGGGTTCCGCGACAGCTACGAAAGCAGATCGTTAACCCTCGACGTCCAGTTCAGGCGTGCGTATGCGGCGCCGACACAAAGCCGTAAGACATCGGTCAGCGCCCCACTTCGAATACGACAGTTCAGGTGCTACGGATGATCTGTTGTCGCGCTAGGAGCCCTCCGAACGTCACATTCGAACTAACAAATCGTGACCGCTTCTAGAGCTCGGACGTCAGATCGAACCTTATAGCACCATCTTCAATTCAATTCAATAGAATTTTCGCAACGCCCATCTGCCTTTAAATTGCGTAACGTACGATAGATCAACGCATTGCCACTCCAATCTTCATATATGAATATATCATATCGATGATCGTTTTATTAAAATACACTTTCGTGAATTTTCGATCATCGCTCTAGCCCCAATTATTAATGTGACAACACCAAAACTTGAAAAAGTCACGGTTGCTGAGCACAATTCATTATTATCATGCGAAGTGGAGAGGTGCGGAGATAAACGCCGCACGCGGCAGACAGTCGAAGCTACGAGATCCGTAATAGATCCCCTGCCGAGGCGCGAGCGAAACTAATCGATATGATCGACAGATCGACGCCCTCGTCATTTGATTATTATTCCAATCACATTCTCGACCCTTCGTTATACATGATGATATATAACGACACGGTGTATTCGAGAAATCTCACATTTCTAATCACGCTTGGTAAGAAGCGAGCGGTCGCATGGTTTAACGTGGAATCAATACCTAGAGGTAGGCCACGATGAGTTTAAGGTTGACCGCATATGACCATTCGAATACAGAGAATCGAAGAGGGCCGCGGTCTCGCTGTACGGGGAGCTCCAGACGCTAAGGGCGAGTACTGCCAAATACGATGATCGATCCCACCAAGCTACAGATAGCAACGAATAAAACTTCATCTAGATCTAGCATTAAACCATCACATCACGATCGAACGACTTTGGTCCGTGTTTCATTATTTATCACAGTGTATATTTCATTTATCTGTGTTTCATTTTGCCTGTGTTTCATTATAACCCATTCATTCATTCATTTATTTATTCATGCACCTTTATCATATTTCATTGAGCCAAATTATATAATTTCAATACATGTTTTTCATTTATGCCAGTATATCACATGTATTTCTTTTAAGTCGTCAATCATTCAGAGAGCGGGTTGCTAGATCAACATTGATGCGCGGGTTGCTAGATCAACATTGATGCGCATTCAGAAGCATATCGGCGGCGGTTCGATTTCTCATATATAAAGACAATATCTTCCGCATAGAATCTGTCATCGCCGGGGCAGTGTGACTTTTCCGGTCTACCTCGATCCAACTGATAATCCATCAAAGAACTCTCATGTTGGAACCCACATAACTATGGACGGTTATGACCTCTCTGTCTTCTCACCCTTATATAAGAAATGTTTTTTTCATATAAATTCATTAATTTCTATTTTATTCTTTATATATAAATTTATCAGAATTCTTTCGTCACATTGAGTAACCGAATACATTTCTACTCACCAGTAATAACGAATGTCATATCAAAACAAAAATAAAATAATTCCGACATTGTCGCGAGAAATGCGTGGGGGGTGAGTTCAAAAATTTTTTTTTTCAAACCCCAATCCGGGACGGACATAGACTTCCCGACAAAATCCGAAACCATCGACTTTTTTCCTGAAGTGACTTTTTTGGACCACCCTGTATACTCGTAGTGAAGATCTTTCAATTTACGACCGAAGTCTCTCCCAACATTTTTCGATCGGACGTCATCGATGGCCGCTAGAGCCAACTCAAATTTGGCGCATGCGCAGTCCCCGATACTCTGAAATTCGGTCTATTCGATTTTTTTCGTCGCGAAAATGCCTTGGAGCTATTTTAAAAATTTCCTTCGACCTGACGGATCCCAAAAAATTAGGGGGTAGTCAACCCCACCAAAAAATTTTAGACTCGATGTTCGATCGTTTGTACCCCTAAAAGTTTTTCGGAAAACCGTCATTTGGCCGAGATAGCAGGGGGTGCCACCTTAGGGGTTGATCGTAGGGGTTGACAACCCCCCCTCAAAACACTTTTCAAACCACCCCGAGTACGGACGTGTATACAGGTCGGTCGTATCTATTAGAAAAGTATCCAGCTCATGTTCCCCGATAACGGGTGAGACAATGCGACGCTTGGCGAAATCTGCCAATTCAATATATATATATATATTCTTTCGAACTTTGGCTTACACTAACAATAACTGACGTTAATTTGGATTCTGTCGTGATTTTTACATTTTTATTTTGTTCAATTGTCAAGAGCGTGTACCTATATATATAAATCCTCATTTCTTTATATACAGGGTGTTCATAATTAACTGTCCATTCAGAATCTGACGTTAATTTGTAATATCTCGTGATTTTTGCACGTGTTCCGGTTCATTTGTCAGAAGCATTTTCATTTTTTCATATACAGAATGTCCCATAAAAATTTTCATTATAATTACTGACCTTTTCTAGAAACTTTGGATTAATTAGCGTGTTTTCGGGTTTTCTGCGTTGAATATTAAGTGGCAGTATATGCAGTAGAAACTATAAATATCAAAACGCTGATTTGACTTATAATTTTCCATAACGAAATTCTTTAACGTTGAAAAGAATTCTTGGTTTGCCATAAATTTCCTAAAATGCCGTCAAATACTTTGAAGCAGCCTGAGGGAAATTTTCTATTATAAAAGTATTCTCACTCTCCAAAGAAGCAGACACTACACGTCAAATACACGAATATTCTCAAGAATTTACTTTATGGAATCTTCACAATATAAACAGCAGTTATTCTACTTTAGAATTCACTCGAACGCTAACATTCTCAGATTCGTACATAACATCACATCAAAATTATTATGTTCAAACTCGAATAATTAATGTAACGTATTATCGTAGAAATTGGATAGTTTCTTCTCCTTATAGATCTAACGTTCGCCACATTTTTGTAGAATAAGAAATGGGCAGGATATTACTCAAAGTCGAAATACTTGACGTATGTCTATCCATCTTTGTATATAACTGTATCTTATTCTAAATCTGGAATACATTCATCTTCTGTAGTTGCTTGGTGATTGCTCATTAGAACATCGAAAATGAATATAGCTCTATGAGGCCCGTTGCAGAATATTCATATATTCTGATGGTCAGAATGTTAGAGCTGAAAAATAATCATCAGGTCCATACCTCCGATTCCCCATACAACCTATCAACTTTATAAGTCATCATGCTGTTCATAATAGATTGAACTGAATCACGAAAAAGCGTTATAACACTGTGGGAACCTCTCATAGCGTATTCAGCTCTCTTCAAAGTAAATTTGTATCCCAATTAAGAATTTTATGTCCTATAAAAAGTCCAATTCCAAACTGACCTCGGAAATCCGTTGTGATATTTCTATATTTCTTGAAACCTACCTGGACTTCTATCGAATCATAATTGACTTGACTGTTCATTTTCCATCAAGAGTTACGTAAATTTTGATAAAGCACTGCTGTCAGCATTCAATGGATTTAAGAA
The DNA here is from genome assembly GCA_030674115.1 of Micraspis discolor. NCBI lineage: Eukaryota > Metazoa > Arthropoda > Insecta > Coleoptera > Coccinellidae > Micraspis > Micraspis discolor. Next base: position 19,915 of record JARTUT010001806.1, read on the forward strand.
AAAATTATCCCTGGCATCAAATCACCAGTATTTAATGGGATGTTATTATACATATGAACCATTCCTTTGAATCCCTTTATCTACTACCAGAATAAGAGCCCCAAAATACATTGCGTTGTTTTAAAAATCAAGTAAACAGAGGGACATAGGGATATGGGGACACCAAACGCGATTTTGTTATATGCCTTGTATTTTTAGATGAAAAATGAAAGATTCGATAATTGCTCATGAAATACTTATATACCTTCGACAAAAGCAACACTTATAGCGAATTCATAAATTTTTAGCACTCTTTCAGTCTGCATTCAAAGGTTCAGGAATTATAACTTCGTGAATATGGAAGATGCGGGCACTATTTTTTTCTAGTATAGTTCTCAAAAAAGCAACAAAAAGTGTTCTATGGTGTAACTCGATATAACTTACCATTTTCGAGTAAATGCGAACCGAAAAAATTCCTGACTCCTCCACCATTTTGCAATTTTCATTTCCACCCTTATTTTTTTTTCTTTTTTCGGAAATTCAAATAGTGGAGTTGATTTTTCTTGGTAAGGGCATTCTGGAAAAATAAGCAAAAAATTCTGAAATTATATTTGGCGAAGTTTTTGTTTTTTTTTTTTTTTAGTTGAAATCGTTATCACCACCTGATAGAACTCTTCAACCTGATGACAAATTGTTCTTATAAATTTTCGATCAGAGCTCTCGTTCTAGAGTTATAGAGAGAAACATCTTCGCGCATGCGTACGGCGAACTGGCGAACGCTTGGTATTATGGCTCGGCCGACCTAAATTTTGCGTTGGGACGCGTCTTATGAAGCAAAAGGCGTACTTTTGGTCGAACGGAAGGGGCAGCTAAAATTTCGAAGTGGTGGGGGAAATTTTTTTTCTTTCGAAAATTGCGTGCAAGCTCAGAGATTGGAAAACTGTCATCCGAATTTCCGTACATCGAATCGTTTTTGTGTTATTCAAGAAAGTCTATGGATTAGCGTGCAGCCAAAACCACCACAGATACGGCCAAACGGGTTATTGCAATCAATTTTTCAAGTGCCTGTGGGTGTTTTTTGGGGGTCTTATTTTTGAAAAAATTATTTCGCATAGTTGATACCCCCTTTTAGGGGGTAGTTTCAACCCCACCCCTAAAAATGTTCCTTATCACCCTGGCAACAAAAAATGGTCTCAACATTTTCGCGAGAAATGCGAAAATTTTTCGAACAGGTATAAATTTTTTTTTTCCGTTGGGGGTGGGGGTGAGTTCAAAATTTTTTTTTCAAACCCCAATCCGGGACGGACATAGACTTCCCGACAAAATCCGAAACCATCGACTTTTTCCTGAAGTGACTTTTTGGACCACCCTGTATACTCGTAGTGAAGATCTTTCAATTTACGACCGAAGTCTCTCCCAACATTTTTCGATCGGACGTCATCGATGGCCGCTAGAGCCAACTCAAATTTGGCGCATGCGCAGTCCCCGATACTCTGAAATTCGGTCTATTCGATTTTTTCGTCGCGAAAATGCCTTTGAGCTATTTAAAAAATTTTCTTCGACCTGACGGATCCCAAAAATTAGGGGTGGGGTAGTCAACCCCACCAAAAAATTTTAGACTCGATGTTCGATCGTTTGTACCCCTAAAAGTTTTTCGGAAAACCGTCATTTGGCCGAGATAGCAGGGGGTGCCACCTTAGGGGTTGATCGTAGGGGTTGACAACCCCCCCTCAAAACACTTTTCAAACCACCCCGAGTACGGACGTGTATACAGGTCGGTCGTATCTATTAGAAAAGTATCCAGCTCATGTTCCCCGATAACGGGTGAGACAATGCGACGCTTGGCGAAATCTGCCAATTCAATATATATATATATACGCATTAAGTTATCTTTACCAAGCCCGCTACGGGACGAAGGTGAAGGGCCGCCCGGGTATGTGGGGTATGCGGGGAACGTATATAATTTATACATGCCTCCGTAACATATCACTGCCGATCGGAAACCCGGCATGTTCCTAGTGACAAACTAAGCCCATTTGTGTATAAATTGATGCCCTGAGGTCGATCTCCAGCCCAAGCGGTGTTGCCGAAATATTCTAGTAAGATATTGAGTTCAAGCGCATTTTTTCCATTTCTTCCAGTTCAGCCTCATATACAGCACAAGTAATGCGGCCATTTGAAGCCACGGAATGACTCATCAGACAGATGTTTGTTTCTCATTTAATTTATGTTCTCAATATCATCGGCCGTACGAAAACTGGATGAAAACAGATGTTACGGTTTCAAGTGTTTATTTTCATTCGAAGTTATAGGGATTAAGTGGTTACGGCAATAGTATTTCTGAAATTTCTTCTACTTCCTAGGTCAAATGAGCTTATCACAAGAAAAATGTAGAACAGGAAGAAGTTGAAATATATTTAATTCCCACTTAAAAATTACGTAGAAATATGAGTCATATAAGTATTGTAAAATATTCATAAGACCTTTTTACAGACAGTCAACTGAACATAATAAAACTGTTTCAATATCGAGATATATTTAAATTAACTCCATGTCTTTTATATAGCCTTTTCAAAGCCGTCATCAACTGGCCACCTACAGACTCATTCTTGAAGGTTTCATTCATCTTCTGTCAGCTGAAAATTTACTAGCGCTACAATTTTCTCGAAACTCTTGATATTCCTCGATTCAACCTTGTCCAAACCTTGTATGGATCAAGAAAGTGTTTCAGGGATTGAGGAAGAAATGTAGTTTATGGTCATAACAGAAGGACTATTTGGCGGATTTAGCCAAAAACGAACTCACCTGAAATATTTGGACAACCAACCTATCTAAGAATTTGTGACTTGGCGCACATGTAAACTACTCGAGAGTAATTAACAATTTTTTGAAAATCATATCTCCGTAAGTATTGATTTGTCAAAAACTGTTCAATTTCACAAGCTCGACAAAAGAACGAGAATATGTTTTGTACGAATCATTATACCTATCTATTGAAGGTCACCCAAAAAACGTCTTAATGAAAAAAATTTTTTTATTACTGTGACACTATTGGGCCAAGATATTCATTGCTCGAATCCACCCTCAAATTTTGAATCCGTAGCTCATTCCGTTTGGGAGTTATCGTGCTCACGTACGGACGGACAGAATGGATATTGTTTGATTTTCGATGAGTCCATTCGAAATGTTTCCTTTCATTTTTGGCCAAAAGTTGGAAAATTGGGCAAATTGATATGCACTCTGTACCGGTAAATTTGTAACGTTTAATAATTTTGAATCTACGCCTGAATTAATCGAAGGTGCGCAATTATTAAAATATCCTTAACCAGAAGAACAGAAAATGTTATCTCTGTAATTCCGTGTGTCACATGAGCCCGAGAATCATAATTTATAGTTGACCATGAGAAATTTTCGATGATGGATCTCGTATAGAATGATTGTTTAGATTATTTTCACCGCCTTTATGCGATCAGATATTATTGTCATAAATGCGGCTTTCTTCCTATATTCTAGGAACTAAAAGTCCTCTGCATGTACGAATAAAAGCACATCAGAAAGTCCTACGAGTGCTGGACAGCGATAAATCCAAGTTGCTCCAACATGCTGCGAATGATAATCATCGTATATAGTGAAATGAAGCATCGATAATATCTATAGAGGAAAAACTTACAAGAAGAAATATCAGAGTAGCAGCATTCATGAAAATAATAAGATCTGATCCAATAAGTGCTCCGCCTATAGATTTGCCAGAGGTACGAACGCCAATAGTTCGATCTTACTCATTTTAATGAAAATGAAGTTGAAATGTTCAGGAACCACTCAAATAACATTCATTCATGAAATCCTCCTTTCGATCCTCATAAAAATGCCCATCACAAAATACCGGAGTTGAAAATTCAAACCTGGGGCCTTCGAATTCGAGGTGCCGATCAGATAGCAATTGTGCTAATGTTGTTAGCTAGCCATCTGGGGTTCACAGAATTATCCATCAAACACTTTGAGCAATTAATTATTCAAATTTTGAAAATCATATCTCCGAAAGTCAAAATTCGTATTGTAGAACTGCATCATAAAAGAAATTCAATTGCAAAGTGTCATTGGAAAAAATATACTTCTAAACTATTCAGTCGAGTTGACTGAATGACGAATTTATCAAAGAAATTTATAGGTTACTACCCTGAAAATTTCAACCCTCTTGCTCTACCTCGAGAATTATATTGAATAATAGATCAATTCATAAAAATTATTATTGGAAAATTTTATTCTCAAAGATCCACCTTTTTCGATTTTCAAATTGGAAGATGAACTTTGTATGGGCATAGTCATGGAAAAATGGCAGAAATGTTTATCTTGATAGACTATCTAATGAACAAACTCAACATTCAACATTGAGACAGAAGTCAGGTGACATCAAAAAGATTTTATATTTGCAAATTTTCAAAATAATATCGATATTTACTAATATTTTAACAATTTGACTACTCAACGATTAGAGCAGAGAATTACTTTCATATGAGAAGAATAGAAATACAACAAGTTAGATGATTTGCCATTTCCACCATGCTCATTTTCAAGTTGGGCCAAATGTCTGAGACTTTCAAATTTTTAGGCGAAAACAGTATTAATCGGATTTTGTTTTTGTCTTCAGCGCTCAATGTTCATAGCTGGACATACGCCTACCTAGAATTTTACTCAAGGGATTTTTAGCCATTTACTTCAGCGCTGGCCAGGTGTGTTGGAAGATTGATTGGATATGTGGAAGGAGTTTAAGATTTTTTGGGAGGATTTGTAATAGAACAAAAATTCTGGATAGGTTCGAGATATGAAAATCTCGGCCGAGTTCAATTTTCTGTTAAATCGGCTTAATATTTTGGAGTAAGAAATTTTCTTTCCGAATGACACTTTCCGAATAAAATTTTTTTATGATGACGTTTCATCATACGCATACATACATCAAAACCATTTCCGACTCTGACAAATTTATACTTTTGGATATATGATTTTTCATAGTTTGAATAATTACGCGAAGAAAGCTATCAATGACTACTTTTATGTGAATCCCTAACTTCTGAAGGAACTTCTGTAGCGCAGTAGATAAGTTCCGTGCTTCGTACCAGAAAAATGCAGAATCGAGGCGTTACGGAAAACAAAATTTCTTTGTCTCTCAGGTAGAGCAGAAAAGAATGATAATGAATTTGCTAAAATGTCTGTGACATTAGAATTTTGGGCGAAAACGGTATCAATCGTTTGTTTTGTTTAGATGAATAATCCCTGGTCATAATAGATTCTGTCGGTCCGTTCTGTGAGCATAACTCTCGAATGGTTAGAGAGTTGAAATTTTCAGTGTAGGTTTGAGTTATTGTTATATAATCGCGGCTGTGTTAGTTACTCGGTTAAATCAGCCAAATAGTTTCGGAGTAAGAAATCAAATTTTTTTTTTCATTGACAATTTTCAAATATAGGTTGTTCACTAGACTCTTCAGAAGCTATTCAACTTCTAGCCATACAGGGTGTGAAATAAATTTGCCAAAAATATTCAGTTCTATCTTTTACCTATGAATTTGCCCAAATCTTAGCGATTTTTAAACATTTGGGCAAACAAGGAATCATCAGTTTCAGATGGACACCTTAAAGAAATTGTGGTCGAAATACATTATGTCCGTCCGTACGTGAGCATGATAACTCATGAACGGAATGAGCTAAGGATCTGCAATTTGAGGGTGGATTCGAGAAATGAATATATTGGCTATGTTGATTATTGAGATGAAACAAATTTGAATAATTACACAGTGAAAGATTTCAATTGATAACTCTGTGAATCCTTGAAATTCCATCTAACCAACCAAGTGCTTGAAAGAATTCAAACTGAAACATTGTTTTTCGTTTCTCCGAAACTACTTGATCTATTCTAGAAATACTCTGTTCAGGTGAACAAGAGCGCCAAAGTGTCCAGACGTTAAAATTTATTTGAATGAAAATGCAAAAGTTGAAATCTCTCGGATTGAGTTAAATAATGATAAATGTTGAACAGTTCAAACTTCGTACGGATTTGAACCTAGAATCTTCCTGTAACCAGACTGAACTTACCAATGGGAGCTCGGTAATTAAATGATTGATGAGGGATAAACAGAGTTGTTTACTTTCACCCGTAATTACTCAAATTTTGCAGAATCATATCTCCGAAACTATTAGGTTGTCGAAGTCAAGGATGGTACTGATATACCACCATGATGTAAAACTGCATCATAAAAAAATTTTTACCTGAATAGTATCATTTGAAGGAAAAAACTTTAGGTCACGTGTGTAATTTTTTTGTTACTCCGAAACTATTCGGTCGATTCATCTGAACTGCGAACTTAACCGAGATATTTATAATTCAATTCTACTCTTAAAATTTCAACTCTCTAGCTTTATCCGTTCGAGAGTTATCATGTTCACGGAACAGACGGACAGAATCGATTTTGAGCACGGAAAATTCATCAGTAAGTCCAAACAAAACGCTTGATACAATTTTTGCCCCAAAATTCGAAAGTAACAGACATTTGGAAAACTGATAAGCACTATTTTCAGGTGAACAAGATTGCCAAAAAGATCTCTGTAATGCTTACTGTATCTGTTGAAGTTGATCAGATATTTCGATTTTAAAAGCAAAACAAATTTCTCCTTGATTATAAAAAATTTCGTATCGCATTAAAATTTGAACCGAAATAATTTTTTTTGCAGATATCGAAGAGGGAGATGAATGATGATGAAAGAATAAAAATGGTTCCTTAATTTTCATAACAAGTGGTGAAAAAATTGTTAATAACAGTGTTTTTGAGCAAAAAAAATTTTTTTGAAGAACGGTTTTTTGTTGAATCGTAATTTTCATCAAAAATTAAATTGCAAAAAAAAATTTCAATTAAAAAATTGTTTATGACAATTTTTTAAATAGGGGATGAAAATTATTGAAAATCATTTTAAAGTGACTTATAACTATAAAAAAATGAATCAATAAAAATAGTGAAGAAACATTATTTTTTTTCTATGTGTGAACAGAGTTCATTCATTCTGACTGAAGGGAACTGCTAATTACAAACAAAAATTTAACAATTTTTCAATTTTTCCTACGGGAATCTATTCTATACCCTTCGTAAAAAAAGCTGCAAAACAGTTAAATAATCCAGGTTTATAGTTTACAAATTATTGCAATTATGGCAATTATTGCAATTATGGCAATTATTGCAGATGATGCTCATGCTACAAAAATATGTTATTTAACTAATGGATATTTAATTGAAAAATCGCGATAAATATTTCTTGTCGACGGATTATTGTACATTGATCTATTCTGTAGTGTTCTGAATTTTGTTCAGCTTCTAACTTTTATATTTAATAAGTTTAGGAACTATTTGTTTATTAAAAGTCGAAAGTGAGCGGAGCTTACCCCAGCGAGATTTCCCATTATCAACCGTATATTCAACCCTATGCAAAAATTATAAATACTGATTCTGGAGTTCTGGAAGGTAGGTTCTTGTTTAGGAAATTTCTTTCTCTTTTTGAGTCTCTTTTCAAATTTCGAAATTTCTGAATACTTTTTGAGATATTCGCAATAAACCAAACACCCCTATTTTGTTTACCCTATTGTTTATAATAAATTGTAATTGTGTAATTTTTGCAAGCGCCACTTCAACTTTATCAAAATGTTTCTGGATGCCAAGATGAATGGAATGACACCCCGATCATAAATTTCGAGGCGAATAAAAATGTTGACCTTGAAGACACGTGTTGACTAGACTATACGGCGGTAAAACAAAATAGAATTCAATAAGCATAATATGGAATGCAACGTTGCCAAATATACTGGCTTCCTAAACAATGCAAACCATAGTGGGACTCCTATAGGCCCAGAGTATCTTCACATTGTATATATTTATACTCGATGCCACCGGCGCACCACCTACAGGCGGATGGCATGAACTAAACGCGTATATGTTGCGATAGAAAATGGTCGATATGACGCCAGGGCGAAAATTCGTCTACGGACTTACTGATGCCATAGGAAGCCACTGTAAAAATATACACGTGAATTTTTAGGAAGCCCGGACCGGGCTTCGTAAAACGTTTTTGGCTTCGTAAGGGTCCGTTGTATGGCGTTTTGGGCTCCGTAAGGCCACGTAATACGTCTATATATATTCTTTCGAACTTTGGCTTACACTAACAATAACTGACGTTAATTTGGATTCTGTCGTGATTTTTACATTTTTATTTTGTTCATTTGTCAAGAGCGTGTACCATATATATAAATCCTCATTTCTTTATATACAGGGTGTTCATAATTAACTGTCCATTCAGAATCTGACGTTAATTTGTAATATCTCGTGATTTTTGCACGTGTTCCGGTTCATTTGTCAGAAGCATTTTCATTTTTTCATATACAGAATGTCCCATAAAAATTTTCATTATAATTACTGACCTTTTCTAGAAACTTTGGATTAATTAGCGTGTTTTCGGGTTTTCTGCGTTGAATATTAAGTGGCAGTATATGCAGTAGAAACTATAAATATCAAAACGCTGATTTGACTTATAATTTTCCATAACGAAATTCTTTACCGTTGAAAAGAATTCTTGGTTTGCCATAAATTTCCTAAAATGCCGTCAAATACTTTGAAGCAGCCTGAGGAAATTTTCTATTATAAAAAGTATTCTCACTCTCCAAAGAAGCAGACACTACACGTCAAATACACGAATATTCTCAAGAATTTACTTTATGGAATCTTCACAATATAAACAGCAGTTATTCTACTTTAGAATTCACTCGAACGCTAACATTCTCAGATTCGTACATAACATCACATCAAAATTATTATGTTCAAACTCGAATAATTAATGTAACGTATTATCGTAGAAATTGGATAGTTTCTTCTCCTTATAGATCTAACGTTCGCCACATTTTTGTAGAATAAGAAATGGGCAGGATATTACTCAAAGTCGAAATACTTGACGTATGTCTATCCATCTTTGTATATAACTGTATCTTATTCTAAATCTGGAATACATTCATCTTCTGTAGTTGCTTGGTGATTGCTCATTAGAACATCGAAAATGAATATAGCTCTATGAGGCCCGTTGCAGAATATTCATATATTCTGATGGTCAGAATGTTAGAGCTGAAAAATAATCATCAGGTCCATACCTCCGATTCCCCATACAACCTATCAACTTTATAAGTCATCATGCTGTTCATAATAGATTGAACTGAATCACGAAAAAGCGTTATAACACTGTGGGAACCTCTCATAGCGTATTCAGCTCTCTTCAAAGTAAATTTGTATCCCAATTAAGAATTTTATGTCCTATAAAAAGTCCAATTCCAAACTGACCTCGGAAATCCGTTGTGATATTTCTATATTTCTTGAAACCTATCTGGACTTCTATCGAATCATAATTGACTTGACTGTTCATTTTCCATCAAGAGTTACGTAAATTTTGATAAAGCACTGCTGTCAGCATTCAATGGATTTAAGAAAAAATTATCCCTGGCATCAAATCACCAGTATTTAATGGGATGTTATTATACATATGAACCATTCGTTTGAATCCCTTTATCTACTACCAGAATAAGAGCCCCAAAATACATTGCGTTGTTTTGAAAAATCAAGTAAACAGAGGGACATAGGGATATGGGGACACCAAACGCGATTTTGTTATATGCCTTGTATTTTTAGATGAGAAATGAAAGATTCGATAATTGCTCATGAAATACTTATATACCTTCGACAAAAGCAACACTTATAGCGAATTCATAAATTTTAGCACTCTTTCAGTCTGCATTCAAAGGTTCAGGAATTATAACTTCGTGAATATGGAAGATGCGGGCACTATTTTTTCTAGTATAGTTCTCAAAAAAGCAACAAAAAGTGTTCTATGGTGTAACTCGATATAACTTACCATTTTCGAGTAAATGCGAGCCGAAAAAATTCCCGACTCCTCCACCATTTTGCAATTTTCATTTCCACCCTTATTTTTTTTCTTTTTCGGGAATTCAAATAGTGGAGTTGATTTTTCTTGGTAAGGGCATTCTGGAAAAAATAAGCAAAAAATTCTGAAATTATATTTGGCGAAGTT
>JARTUT010001806.1:35000-37500 GCA_030674115.1 Micraspis discolor
ACGCAGATGCTGATCGACGATTCCCCAGTATGTCCTTTCGACCATGGAAGAAATGGTTATCGGACGGTATGAGTTGACTTTCAAGGGATCTTTATTTTTCTTTTTCAGGAGAATCGTCTTGTTGGACCCCCACATGGAAGGAAGTTTACCGGATGCAGTGACAAGATTGAAGAATAAGGTAAGTAGTTGTTTAATTTCCCTCTTATTTAAATGTACCTTTCCAATCCCATCCGTTCCTTTGGCTCCATCCTTCATGTTTTTTATTCGGGCATCTACTTCCACGAAGCCTATAACGCCTATGTCGACCTCCTCTTCTTCTCCTTCAACGGTGGGAAGAAAAGTTTTCCCTGGAATAAATTCACCTGGTTTTCCCCATAGATTGTTATAGGTATTCCCGATTTCTTCATTTTTGACTTTGATGTCGTTGTCTTCATGAAATTTGATGTCATCTATTATATATTTTGCCAATGTTGAAGGTGCATTTTTGAATAGGTCTTGACACTTAGCATATATGAATCTTTTAAAATTTTTCTTTCTAGGTCTTCCACGATTTCTTGCAGCAGTGCCAGATGGAGCAGCGCCAGATGGAGCAGCGCCAGATGGAGCAGCAGGAGTCACCGTATCTACAGAGCAGGTAAGTATTCTCATTCTTTCTAGCAGGATATTATATGCTTTATCGATGTCTTCTTGAGAAATATTCGATTTGGATCTTATTAGTTTTTGCAGCAATCCGACCATCTCCGCTGCGCAAACGGAGGAAGTCACCAGCGATGAGAGAGACCCAAGGAGGCACAGCAGGCTTTCGGAGTTTTTGGTCAGCCATTGTTGTCTCTGGTGGTCGAGATCAGGCGCTTTATCTTTAGGAGACGAAGGAGGGGGTGGTGTAGATGTTTCTGAAGAGGTTGATTCCTCTTCGCTACTATTTTCAGGTAAGATAGCCCGTCTCCTCCCTTCAATAATCCTTTCTCTCTTGCGGTTGTACGAGAGTTTATCCCTTATCTGTTTGTTCGTTTTTGTTGTCAGTTCAACCGCAATATCTGCCGCTAGGGTGGAACTTCCGGCATATTTCCTCTCCAGCCTTTCTAATTCATTCTCTTCCTCCGAAGTCCAACCGATACCTGCCACCCTTCTCCTCCTCCCCGGTGCTTTTTCCGCCGTCATGATGTTATTTCTCACATTAGAATGCTGTGATCTTTGATGGAGAGAGAGGCCTCGTTTGGAGTGAAAAACAGCTGAACATGTTGCGCAGGTGAAGTTGCCTGAAGATATTTTCGGACCAGAGCAGCGAGCTGCGTGACCGATGATGGAGCGGTGATTGCTGGAGCTCTGCTGGAGACATTTCCGGCAGCGGAAGGTAAGTTCACATGCTGGATGGTAAGTAGACATGTGCTTGAGTAGGTCACGAAGTAATAGGTGATGGAAATTAACTGCTCTTTTTTCTAGGCATATGGGACAGCTATGTGGCTGAAAGGGGAGATCCGTGGATAGAAATTCCGTAACGTCAGCCATATCGTCAACATTGGTCGTTCCAGAGGGTCCCGGGGGAGACAACGACCGTATCTCCCCCTCGTCCGAGGCTTCTTCGTCTGTGAATCTGCCACCAATATAAGAAAATACGAGCAGGGCTGGTAACCCTGAACGCCTTCGTCGCACCGCATTAGCCGGTTTCACAACCGTTACCAACTCTCGCCACGTGGAGGCTGCGGTGAACCATGGTCCCGAGAGACCATGGCTGGGGTCGACTAACTCCCCGAGAGTCATAGTTACTCCCGCCGTTTACCCGCGCTTGCTTGAATTTCTTCACGTTGACATTCAGAGCACTGGGCAGAAATCACATTGCGTCAACACCCGCTGGGGCCATCGCAATGCTTTGTTTTAATTAGACAGTCGGATTCTCCCAGTCCGTGCCAGTTCTGAGCTGATTGTTAGATGACGGCCGCAGAGATTACCCAGGATGACACCGAAATGCCGTCCACGGGGTCTCGAAGCTTGACGATTCCGCGGGAGCCCAAGACACGGGACCGAGCTCGGATCAGACGTAACGCCGTGAAGCGAAACGCATCACCTCGCCCAGGCCCGGTACGTTAGACGTGACCCACTTCCCCATCAAGCCCGACGCGCCACAATCCTCAGAGCCAATCCTTATCCCGAAGTTACGGATCTAATTTGCCGACTTCCTTACCTACATTATTCTATCGACTAGAGGCTCTTAACCTTGGAGACCAGCTGCGGATATGGGTACGAGCCGGCGCGACGCCTACACGTGGCCCTCTCCCGGATTTTCAAGGTCCGAGGAGAAGATCCGGACACCGCCGCAAATGCGGTGCTCTTCGCGTTCCAAACCATATCTCCTGCTAGAGGATTCCATGGAACTCGAACGCTTATGCAGAAAAGAAAACTCTTCCCGGATCTCTCGACGGCGTCTCCGGGTCCTTTTGGGTTGCCCCGACGAACTCTCTTGCGAGGGCGCGAGTTTAAGACGGTTCCGCTGCCGGGTTCC
>JARTUT010001806.1:40000-62500 GCA_030674115.1 Micraspis discolor
CACGGCCTCCGGCATATGCCGACGTTAGACGTGATCATACAACAATAGATCGACCGTACGCCTACAACGAAAGACACGTTAGCTGCGTTACGAGAACGCGCTCCACGTATCAGTGGTGGCGTGAATCGATTATGTCGTCGATCCGTCCCTATCGTCGACGCCTAGGCGTACGTGGCGCTCCGGGCAGTCTTTTAAATGGAACCGACCCTCAGTCAGGAGTGGTCCGAGGACAAAGTCCGAGGACCGCCATGTGCGTTCGAAATGTCGATGTTCATGTGTCCTGCAGTTCGCATGATGACGCGCAATTGGCAGCGTTCTTCATCGACCCACGAGCCAAGTGATCCACCGTTCAGGGTAATCTTATAAGTTCGACCTCTTCGGTTTGAACGTCCGTCTGCACTGCCTTCTTGTGCGTGACTGGCGACGTTCCTAGAGATCAGACGAACACGAAACATACGATGAGCCTTAATCCCTGTGCTCAAGCGTTGTTCCAACAATCCGCAGCCGCGGCGGCACTCACGATCGGAGATCGTCGATATCTCTGGCACTCTTAATCGTCCCGAATATTATCCATTCATTAGTTCATTCATTCAATTCATTTATGCGGTTATCCCATTCGCATATTATTTTGCAACAGTTATAATATTCATGCCAGACTTTATATATATATATATATATTTATTTCAATATTCGGGCGGCCCTATTTAGAGGCCGATCATTCATTAAACATGATTCGGGAGAAGAGAGTAGCCGGAGCCGGCGAAGCGATCGCAGCGCTCGCACGCTCGCGTCTTTGTGGTCACGCGAACTTGGGAAAGACTGCAACTCGTAAATTCATGCCATCTTATCAGTTGCGGTTATCGTGGGACATTCGAGACCGAAGTCTGCAACAATCCCCGCTTATAGTGCTCATATTCATGACGCTAATGTAACGGGGCGTCGCGACAGTCGACGTCTCTCAGTCCGTTGAGGAATGGTCGGACCTTCCGTCTCCGCTCAGCATAAGAGCGAGCTAGACGGAACGGAGCGATCGTTTCGGGCGAAATCTTTAAAGCCTTCGGAACGGTTTTCCGTTCCGCGGACACCTACTAGACATGCGTATAACTAGCGGTTCCCGTTGACGGTGCCTCGAAAACTAGACACGGGCTACATCGCGCCGTAAAGAGGAGACCGATCCGAACAGCCGCCTTACACCGACATGTCTCCGTGCCGCGGACCCTCTCGGATCCGTTGACGGTGCCTAATGTCGGGGGGGCCGTTCGGTCGTCATCAGCGTAGTTACGGGCGACGTCCACCAATGTCGTCGTTATTCTTCGCCGTGCCGCGAGAACACGTATACGTTCGATGCGTATTACCGGCGGTCCTTGTTGACGGTACCTCGAATTCGAGACACGGGCTACATCGCGCCGTAAAGAGGAGACCGATCCGAACAGCCGCCTTACACCGACATGTCTCCGTGCCGCGGACCCTCTCGGATCCGTTGACGGTGCCTTATGTCGGGGGGGCCGTTCGGTCGTCATCAGCGTAGTTACGGGCGACGTCCACCAATGTCGTCGAAATTCTTCTCCGTGCCGCGAGGACACGTATACGATCGATGCGTATTACCGGCGGTCCTTGTTGACGGTACCTCGAATTCGAGACACGGGCTACATCGCGCCGTAAAGAGGAGACCGATCCGAACAGCCGCCTTACACCGACATGTCTCCGTGCCGCGGACCCTCTCGGATCCGTTGACGGTGCCTTATGTCGGGGGCCGTTCGGTCGTCATCAGCGTAGTTACGGGCGACGTCCACCAATGTCGTCGAAATTCTTCTCCGTGCCGCGAGGACACGTATACGATCGATGCGTATAACTAGCGGTTCCCGTTGACGGTGCCTCGAAAACTAGACACGGGCTACATCGCGCCGTAAAGAGGAGACCGATCCGAACAGCCGCCTTACACCGACATGTCTCCGTGCCGCGGACCCTCTCGGATCCGTTGACGGTGCCTAATGTCGGGGGGGCCGTTCGGTCGTCATCAGCGTAGTTACGGGCGACGTCCACCAATGTCGTCGTTATTCTTCGCCGTGCCGCGAGAACACGTATACGATCGATGCGTATAGCCGGCGGTCCCCGTTGACGGTACCTCGAATTCGAGACACGGGCTACATCGCGCCGTAAAGAGGAGACCGATCCGAACAGCCGCCTTACACCGACATGTCTCCGTGCCGCGGACCCTCTCGGATCCGTTGACGGTGCCTTTATGTCGGGGGCCGTTCGGTCGTCATCAGCGTAGTTACGGGCGACGTCCACCAATGTCGTCGAAATTCTTCACCGTGCCGCGGGGACACGTATACGATCCATATCGTCATAGGGTCCTTAGGTACCCGATTTGATCGGCATCCCGATCCGATACCAGACCTCTTATCGTTCTACTCGCCTCCCGTGGCCGGCAAGATCCATTTTAGCGACAACGCAGACGGTTCGATCAGCTATCGGCAGATACTGCTCCATTATGGAGTCTCTCTCCGATGGACGAACGCGTCCCGTTCATCAGATAAACGGAAGCTGCCCGGTCCGGAAAAGGCGAGGTTCTTTAACGTCGATCGGACAACAACGATGCATCTGAATTAATCTCACGGCGCCGCTCCCGCATACAGCTAAGGAAGGCATCCGATCGAAAGACGTCAACGAAGAGTCCAATTGATGATCGACGATGGAAATTTCGGAATTCAACTGAATATAATGTATGTGTTGAACGTAATAAATTACGAAACACTTATTATATCGTTAATGATCCTTCCGCAGGTTCACCTACGGAAACCTTGTTACGACTTTTACTTCCTCTAAACGATCAAGTTTGGTCATCTTCCCAGCAACAGCGGTGACGCCGAAACGCCACCGCGTACCGGTCCGAAGACCTCACTAAATCGTTCAATCGGTAGTAGCGACGGGCGGTGTGTACAAAGGGCAGGGACGTAATCAACGCGAGCTTATGACTCGCGCTTACTGGGAATTCCTCGTTCATGGGGAATAATTGCAAGCCCCAATCCCTAGCACGAAGGAGGTTCAGCGGGTTACCCGGGCCTCTCGGCCAGGAAGACACGCTGATTCCTTCAGTCAAAACGTAACAGTTATAGTGAAAAAGCGAACATAAAACACGCTGAAAGTGCTAAATTCGTGAAAATAAATACATTAATCAAAGAAAAGACCTTTAATAAAAAAATCGGTGTGAAAATAAACGTGAAAATCGAGAAAAAACGCCGAAAACCAGAAAGTGACCGTTTATTTCCAACGGCCACGTGGCCGAAATAAACAAAACTGTGAAAACTAGAAAAGTGACTATAATCCGCCAAAATATCATCAAATATTCATTGAGTGATACCCAAAGACTTCGATTCGCCAAAATAGTTTTCCTTTTTCTCCCAATAAAAGTGGATTTTCGTAAAAGTTTCCGTTAAACATCAAACCGGAACAAAGAAACATCATTGAAATCTCATAGTGTAGTGAAATAAAGATATGGAATAAATCAAAACCTGTGAGTAATCAATATCATCCGAATATCTTTTCACAAAACCCAAAATTGAGAATAAAAAACGGTAAACTCCTACCATCAAAGTTGAAACAGACCAATTATACCATATAGACCTTTGAAGCCTACTCTTCCACCGAGGTTCCGTAGCCCAGGTGGAAGCGACGACGGACCCAAAACCAAAGGTAGTAGGTTCGAATCCGGCCAAGGGCAAAAAATTTTTCAAAATTCTAACGGACCACAACTGCCATATAGAGCTTCAAACTCTAGTCTATCACCAAGGACCAGTGGCCCAGTGGAAGAGATTAGGACCTACAACCTCATAGTGGCGGTTTCAAATCCGAGAGGAACCGAAAAATTTTCAAAATAAAAAAGTTTCAATCCAACCAATATTGACAGGACGGAAGAACCATGAAAAGAACTACAAGACTGCAGTCTGCAGTTCCCGCAGCGGATCAGACAAATCCACCCGCGGAAACTATTGAGCAGGAAATCGATGCCGCCCAGATCCTCGGAAGCCCTACACCCCCTGATAACAACATGAAAAACTTGCCTGAATTGATTGAGGTATGCAGCAACAACCTCACGGTCATCAGAGATTTCCTAATCACGAGTAAGGAAAACGTGGGGAAGAAGCAGAAATGCCTACTCGCGGTAGAGTACATGCAGCGGTGTCTAAACAAAATCCCGCAGCTAAATCAACCGTCGCAGGCAATAAATAAATGTGAAGTGAAGGAGATCATTGCAGAGGTGATGAAGGAAGTAAATGGACCAGTGATGACGAACACAGCCCCGACCTACGTTGAAGTACTGAAGAGGAATGCCCAACCAGAAGCCGCTCCGAAACACAAATTAATAGTCAGACCGGCCTCAGCGAGTTCAGATATGAAAACTGGAGAGGACACAAAGAGAAAACTGATGACCAAAGGAACAAAAGAACTCGGAATAAACGTTGATCGAGTTATTCCACTGAGGGACAACTCAGTACTAATTGAGTCCACCTGCCCCTCAATATTAAAACTAAAAGACTCAGAACAACTGCGGCAACTCAACTTAAAGGCTAATCCGATAGAAAGGAAATGGCCTAGAATGCAGATATTCGACATACCGGATGAGCTCCCAAAAGAAAAAGTAGCTGAAATTCTAGATGTCGCGGACCTTCCTGAAACTGTGCCAGAAATATTCATTCAAAAGATGTTCAAAATAGGTAGCAAAGGAAAGAGCGGAGGAATCACATCATGGGTGGTGGAAATACATCCAGCAGCACGGCTCCACTACCTGAAAACCAGCAGGGTATACTCCACATGGAGATCCCACCATATCCGAGACTTCAACGCAATATCCAGATGCTATAAATGTCAAAGGTATGGCCATGTTGCGAAGTACTGTAAGTCCGAGCAACACTGCGGGTACTGCGCATCAACAGAACACGAAAGTAAAAACTGCAAGAACAAAGAAGATCCGACCAAACATCGATGTGCGAATTGCCTGAGAAGCGGGCTGAAAAATATCAAACACCATGCAGCGGAAAACATATGCCCCATCTATAAACATAGGACCTTAGAAGCTATCAGCCAAACGCAATACAACATCGATGGATAGTAAACTCAATATAACTCAAATAAACCTGCAGTGTTCAAAAACAGCTACCTCTGAACTCATCGCACTATTCCTTCAGAATAAAATTGATCTGGCCCTCATCCAAGAACCCTACACAATCAAAAGAGGAAACTCTTACCAAATACCGGGACTCCAAGGCATCAAGGCATTTCACACGAAGGAGAGTAATTTCTCGGCGGCAATCCTGTACAACAAGGATAAAATCACAGCTCTACACTTAACACAAATCTCCACAGCACATGTAGCAGTCATATCGACCTCAGTGAATAAACAGCAAACCTTCTGGGCAAGCGTCTACAGGCCCCCGTCCCAAAATCTACAGCAAGAGCTCCAGATGCTCCAATCCACCCTCAACTTAATTAGGGGGAAACATGTCCTGATTGGTGGAGACTTTAACGTAAGATCCAAATTATGGCATGACAGGATAGATGATCCCCATTCCCCATTGTTGGAGGAGTTCATTCTGTACAATAACCTGGAAATACTCAACAAATCAGCAATCCCTACCTTCGAAACGGCGAATGGATCAAGCCGTGTGGATCTAACGCTATCAAGTCTGAACATATCAGATAAAATACGAAACTGGACGGTGAAAAGAGACACCATCACCTCAGATCACAACACTATCCACTTCACTTGGATCGAAGGTACATTGAACAGCACCCAAAACAATATCAAATATAAAATGATACTCTCAGATCAAATCACTGAGACCACAAAAACAGAAATGGCTGAGCTGAACCTTGACATTTGCAACACAGATCTAAGAGATAGATATCAAATCGACCAGGCGATAATCAAACTCCAAAATGGAATAAAAAACTCTATCCTCAAAAGAGCCCCCAGAAGGAAAACGTTTCCAAATAGACCAGATTGGTGGACTGATGAAGTGGAGAGGCATCGCAAAGTCTACCTGAAAACAAAAGATCTGTTCTACAGAAACAAATACGCCAACTTATCAGATCATCTTCACGCCAATATGACTGCTAAAAAAGAAAAATATAAAAACAAACTGAACCAAGCTCGTGAAAAGAGTTGGCTGAAATTCGCCAAAGAAGATCTCGAAACAAACCCATGGGGTGTAGTGTACAAGCTTGCAGCCGAGAAATTCCACAGAGCTGGCCCACTAAACTCGCTGGTGAAGGAAGATAAATCAATCACTCTCTCACCAGAGGAAACCCTCGAACATCTAGTAAACTCCTTCTACCAGACGACAACAGAAACTCCAACGATAACGTCCACAACATGGAGCAAGCAGACTTCGACTTAATGAGCCCGGACACCGAGAATGAACAACACGTGCCGGACGAAATAAAAATGGAAGAACTGGACCATATTGTTTCAAACTTAAAAGTAAATAAAGCTCCAGGAAGAGACAAAATAAAGAACAAGGTCATTAAAGCGATTCACCCGTTCATCCGGCCTGCGTTGCTCAAAATATACAATGCCTGCTGGAAGCTATGTTATTTCCCGAAAGAATGGAAAGCCGGAAACCTGGTAGTGCTTCTCAAAGACCCAAACGGAGACGCCGGTAACCCAAAGAACTACAGACCTATAGTTCTTTTACCGGAATTCGGAAAAATCTTCGAGAAGCTGATAAGAAACAGGTTAAGGAAAGAAGCAAACTTGAAACACCACGCCACCCAATACGGCTTCACACCCGGCCGCTCAACCGAAGATGCGCTGCTTTTTACAAAAACAAGATAAAAAACAGCAATAAAAAATACGTAGCCTCCATGTTCGTGGACATCAAAGGAGCATTTGATAACCTCTGGTGGCCCTCCCTCATAAGGAATCTCAGAAGAAGAAGAACCTCACCTCAAACTCTAAACCTCCTGAAGAGCTACCTCATGGAACGGAGCATCGAAATGAAGCAAGATGACTATAACTTCCGGAAACTAATAACCAAAGGCTGCCCCCAAGGATCTGTACTCGGACCAGATCTGTGGAATTATGTCCTGGACTCACTGTTGGAATCTTCCTGGCCAGACGGAGTCTCAGCAATTGCCTATGCTGACGACCTAGCCATAGTCATCGAAACTAACAATCGATCGGAACTAGGTCGTAGACTCCGAGAAACCTTAAATCATATAACATCTTGGGCCCAAGCGAACAAGCTTCAAATATCGGAAGAAAAGACAGTGATAATGGTGAATAAATCGCCTAAAAGACAGCACCACAGAGACCTGGATACCACTCTGAACGGTAGAAAATTGAAGATTGTCAGAGAACACAAATACCTTGGAGTAGTTATTGACCCGAGCCTAAATTTTCAAAAGAACGCAGCCTATGCAACGAACAGGGCGCGTAGAATTGCAATGGCCCTGAGGAGGAAAATTAAAAGAGAATGGAACCAGGACACGCAAAAATCCCTGATGACCATCTATAAAGGAGCCTTACTACCAGTTCTGAATTACGCCTCCAGGGTTTGGGTCGATAAAATACATTATTCCAAGGTGAACCGTAAATATCACTCTATTTACGGCACCATCTCAAGAACCATGGCACAGTGTTACAGCTCGGTCTCCACTGAAGCAGCTGGAGTTCTCGCAGGACTCATCCCAGTGGATCTGGAGATCGAGATGGGACACTGTAACAAAGAAGCCAAAAAAGGCCGAGGATCACTTTTCCAGGAAGAAGTAATAAACCCCCGTGACTTTGACTCACTAAGACACCTCAAACTCTACCTGAAAATCGCAGCAGAAGACATTTGGCAAGAGAGGTGGGGAACATCCTCAAAAGGAAGAGTCACACACTCATTCCTGCCACAAGTGCTGAACGATGTTAGAATTCCGGTAAATTTCATGAGAACCCAAGTCCTAACAGGTCACGGGGAATTTGCATGCCATCTGAAAAGGATTGGCAAATCCGACTCTGACAGTTGCCAACACTGCCCAAACAAAAGAGATGATCCCATCCACAGAATCCTGGAATGCCAAAAATACAGGACGGCACAAAGGAAAATTCAGGAGGAACTGGAACACTGGCCTCCCTTCCTAACACAAATACCACACCTTAAAAACGAGGAAATATTCGAAATCATATTAAAGACGAACCCGTCAGACGAAGAATAGGAAAGGCTCCCAAGAGTACCAAATAAAAGTGGAAATGAAATCAGAAACACCCAGTGGCCATCCAAAAATTGAACAAATGAAGACGTAAAATCTCAAACACAGTCCCTTCACAACGCCAGATGACCGCCAGGTGAAATATCCTGACAACCCTGGGAACCTACATTTTTCCCGTTAAGAAACACAGCAGCCCCAGGATAAAATCAGAGACGGAACCAGCACAGGTCTAAAAGGAATTTGAACTTATATAAATATAAATTTAACATCGGTACATATTTGATACTGAACATACTTACAAAACGATATCAGGCACCCAATTTGGTGCCCTACTCTGTAATATTCTTTGAAATAAACGTGCCGTTGGGCACCTTTTTTTTTTTTTTTTTGATTCCTTCAGTGTAGCGCGCGTGCGGCCCAGAACATCTAAGGGCATCACAGACCTGTTATTGCTCAATCTCGTGCGGCTAGAAGCCGCCTGTCCCTCTAAGATGAATATAATGTACGCAGACAGTAAAAACCCGCCGACCGAAATCGGGGGCCTTTGAGGATGTCTAATACGCCTAGTTAGCAGGCTAGAGTCTCGTTCGTTATCGGAATTAACCAGACAAATCGCTCCACCAACTAAGAACGGCCATGCACCACCACCCACCGAATCAAGAAAGAGCTCTCAATCTGTCAATCCTTCCGGTGTCCGGGCCTGGTGAGGTTTCCCGTGTTGAGTCAAATTAAGCCGCAGGCTCCACTCCTGGTGGTGCCCTTCCGTCAATTCCTTTAAGTTTCAGCTTTGCAACCATACTTCCCCCGGAACCCAAAAGCTTTGGTTTCCCGGAAGCTGCCCGCCGAGTCATCGGAGGAACGTCGGCGGATCGCTAGCTGGCATAGTTTATGGTTAGAACTAGGGCGGTATCTGATCGCCTTCGAACCTCTAACTTTCGTTCTTGATCAATGAAAACGTTTTTGGCAAATGCTTTCGCTTCTGTCCGTCTTGCGACGATCCAAGAATTTCACCTCTAACGTCGCAATACGAATGCCCCCATCCGTTCCTGTTAATCATTACCTCGAAGATCCGAAAACCAACAAAATGGATTCGAGGTCCTGTTTCATTATTCCATGCATAAAATATTCTGGCAAAATTTCAGCCTGCTTTAAGCACCTTAGTTTGTTCAAAGTAAAAGTGCCGGCCCACCTCGACACTCAATGAAGAGCACCTAGGCGGGTACAGATGGGTCGCCCTTGCGAACGACCCGCCGGCAGGACGTCCCGCGACACGCCAGTTGACACCGCAAGCGATGAACCGGACGGCGCGGGACACAAGTTCGACTACGAGCTTTTTAACCGCAACAACTTTAATATACGCTATTGGAGCTGGAATTACCGCGGCTGCTGGCACCAGACTTGCCCTCCAATTGATCCTCGTTAAAGGGTTTAGAGTGTTCTCATTCCGATTACGGGGCCTCGGATGAGTCCCGTATCGTTATTTTTCGTCACTACCTCCCCGAGCTGGGAGTGGGTAATTTGCGCGCCTGCTGCCTTCCTTGGATGTGGTAGCCGTTTCTCAGGCTCCTCTCCGGAATCGAACCCTGATTCCCCGTTACCCGTAACAACCATGGTAGGCGCAGAACCTACCATCGACAGTTGATAAGGCAGACATTTGAAAGATGCGTCACCGGTACGAGACCGTGCGATCAGCATAAAGTTATTCAGATTCACCAAATTGAAAGACGAAGAGCTTGCGCTCGACACCTATTGGTTTTGATCTAATAAAGCGCTCCTTCCGTTCCCGGTCGGAGCTCTATTTGCATGTATTAGCTCTAGAATTACCACAGTTATCCAAGTAAATGTGAGTACGATCTAAGGAACCATAACTGATTTGATGAGCCTTTCGCGGTTTCACCTTAATTTGGTTTGTACTGAGACATGCATGGCTTAATCTTTGAGACAAGCATATGACTACTGGCAGGATCAACCAGGGAACTGCGTTCCGAGACACGAGAACGGACGGTGGGTTCCGCGACAGCTACGAAAGCAGATCGTTAACCCTCGACGTCCAGTTCAGGCGTGCGTATGCGGCGCCGACACAAAGCCGTAAGACATCGGTCAGCGCCCCACTTCGAATACGACAGTTCAGGTGCTACGGATGATCTGTTGTCGCGCTAGAGCCCTCCGAACGTCACATTCGAACTAACAAATCGTGACCGCTTCTAGAGCTCGGACGTCAGATCGAACCTTATAGCACCATCTTCAATTCAATTCAATAGAATTTTCGCAACGCCCATCTGCCTTTAAATTGCGTAACGTACGATAGATCAACGCATTGCCACTCCAATCTTCATATATGAATATATCATATCGATGATCGTTTTATTAAAATACACTTTCGTGAATTTTCGATCATCGCTCTAGCCCCAATTATTAATGTGACAACACCAAAACTTGAAAAAGTCACGGTTGCTGAGCACAATTCATTATTATCATGCGAAGTGGAGAGGTGCGGAGATAAACGCCGCACGCGGCAGACAGTCGAAGCTACGAGATCCGTAATAGATCCCCTGCCGAGGCGCGAGCGAAACTAATCGATATGATCGACAGATCGACGCCCTCGTCATTTGATTATTATTCCAATCACATTCTCGACCCTTCGTTATACATGATGATATATAACGACACGGTGTATTCGAGAAATCTCACATTTCTAATCACGCTTGGTAAGAAGCGAGCGGTCGCATGGTTTAACGTGGAATCAATACCCAGAGGTAGGCCACGATGAGTTTAAGGTTGACCGCATATGACCATTCGAATACAGAGAATCGAAGAGGGCCGCGGTCTCGCTGTACGGGGAGCTCCAGACGCTAAGGGCGAGTACTGCCAAATACGATGATCGATCCCACCAAGCTACAGATAGCAACGAATAAAACTTCATCTAGATCTAGCATTAAACCATCACATCACGATCGAACGACTTTGGTCCGTGTTTCATTATTTATCACAGTGTATATTTCATTTATCTGTGTTTCATTTTGCCTGTGTTTCATTATAACCCATTCATTCATTCATTTATTTATTCATGCACCTTTATCATATTTCATTGAGCCAAATTATATAATTTCAATACATGTTTTTCATTTATGCCAGTATATCACATGTATTTCTTTTAAGTCGTCAATCGGAGAGAGCGGGTTGCTAGATCAAGATTGATGCGCATTCAGAAGCATATCGGCGGCGGTTCGATTTCTCATATATAAAGACAATATCTTCCGCATAGAATCTGTCATCGCCGGGGCAGTGTGACTTTTCCGGTCTACCTCGATCCAACTGATAATCCATCAAAGAACTCTCATGTTGGAACCCACATAACTATGGACGGTTATGACCTCTCTGTCTTCTCACCCTTATATATGTCTGGAGACCCCCAGATGACCCTCCAGACGGCCCCAACGGAAAATTCTGAGTTATATTGCGTTAAGAAAAATAATATTTACGGACTCTGAATGCATGTCGATTTCATCCACATACATTCGTACGTCTTTCTTACGATCATACATCATCTTACGGGAAAGATTAATACGGAA
Source organism: Micraspis discolor (assembly GCA_030674115.1). Taxonomy (NCBI): domain Eukaryota; kingdom Metazoa; phylum Arthropoda; class Insecta; order Coleoptera; family Coccinellidae; genus Micraspis; species Micraspis discolor. The sequence continues at coordinate 51,772 of JARTUT010001806.1, forward strand.
TCTCGGACTTTCGTACCATCCGACTCGGTCGTCGTAAAAAAACTTTTACCAACAGACCGATACGACGTCGGTGCTTTCGAGATTTCCTTTTCGACCGAAACGGCGACCTACGATCCCATTGCCATCAGATCGGACGCCTCTCGGTGTTTCAAGATCGCTTTGCGTTTACACCTATCCCGACCACCATGCCCTATATATGTCTGGTAAGCCCCAGATGACCCTCCAGACGGCCCGAACGGACTATTCGGTGTTGTATTGCGTATAGCGAAATCGATTTTTACGGACTGAGAATGCATTCGGATCTTACCTAACGCAATATAACAGACGTTCGTTCGTCTTTCTTACGTTCATACATCGTACGGAATCGATTAATAAGGAATCTCGGACTTTCGTATCACCCGACTCGGTCGTATAGAAAACTTTTACTATCGGACCGATACTACGTCGGTGCTTTCGAGACTTCTTTTCGACCGGAACAGCGACCTACGATCCTATTGCCATCAGATCGGACGCCTCTCGGTGTTTCAAGATCGCTTTGCGTTGACACCTCTCTCGACCACCTCGCCCCTATATATGTCTAGATACCCCCAGATGACCCTCCAGACGGCCCGAACGGACTATTCGGTGTTATATTGCGTTTAGCGAGATCGATTTTTACGGACTGAGAACGCATTCGGATCTTACTTAACGCAATATAACAGACGTTCGTTCGTCTTTCTTACGTTCATACATCGTACGGAATCGATTAAAAAGGAATCTCGGACTTTCGTATCAGCCGACTCGGTCGTATAGAAAAACTTTTACTATCGGACCGATACTACGTCGGTGCTTTCGAGACTTCTTTTTCGACCGGAACAGCGACCTACGATCCTATTGCCATCAGATCGGACGCCTCTCGGTGTTTCAAGATCGCTTTGCGTTGACACCTCTCTCGACCACCTCGCCCCTATATATGTCTAGATACCCACAGATGACCCTCCAGACGGCCCGAACGGACTATTCGGTGTTATATTGCGTTTAGCGAGATCGATTTTTACGGACTGAGAACGCATTCGGATCTTACCTAACGCAATATAACAGACGTTCGTTCGTCTTTCTTACGTTCATACATCGTACGGAATCGATTAATAAGGAATCTCGGACTTTCGTATCACCCGTCTCGGTCGTATAGAAAAACTTTTACTATCGGACCGATACTACGTCGGTGCTTTCGAGATTTCTTTTTCGACCGAAACAGCGACCTACGATCCTATTGCCATCAGATCGGACGCCTCTCGGTGTTTCAAGATCGCTTTGCGTTGACACCTCTCTCGACCACCTCGCCCCTATATATGTCTAGATACCCACAGATGACCCTCCAGACGGCCCGAACGGACTATTCGGTGTTATATTGCGTTTAGCGAAATCGATTTTTACGGACTGAGAACGCATTCGGATCTTACCTAACGCAATATAACAGACGTTCGTTCGTCTTTCTTACGTTCATACATCGAACGGAATCGATTAATAAGGAATCTCGGACTTTCGTATCACCCGACTCGGTCGTATAGAAAAACTTTTACTATCGGACCGATACTACGTCGGTGCTTTCGAGATTTCTTTTTCGACCGGAACAGCGACCTACGATCCTATTGCCATCAGATCGGACGCCTCTCGGTGTTTCAAGATCGCTTTGCGTTGACACCTCTCCCGACCACCTCGCCCCTATATATGTCTAGATACACCCAGATGACCCTCCAGACGGCTCGAACGGACTATTCGGTGTTATATTGCGTTTAGCATATTCGTGCCGGATCGGTCATGGACCGCGTTATATTGCGTTGAGAAAAATTTTTTTCGAAGACTCCGAAAGCGTATCGACTTCATCAAACGCGATGTATGATAGGTGTTCGCGTAGTTTTTACGGACTTACATCTTCCCGTTCGGTGAACCGATCCGGTACGAACATCGTAGTTCGTACCGGGTTATATTGCGTTTAGCGAAAATAATTTTTACGGACTGAGGATGCATTCGGATCTTATATAACGCAATATAACAGACGTTCGTTCGTCGTTCTTACGTTAATGTATCGATCGGAAACTAATAATACGGAATCTCGGACTTTCGTACCACCCGACTCGGTCGTATAGAATAACTTCTACTATGGGACCGATACGACGTCGGTGCTTTCGAGATTTCTATTTCGACCAAAACAGCGACCTACGATCCCATTGCCATCGGATCGGACGCCTCTCGGTGTTTCAAGATCGCTTTGCGTTTACACCTCTCTCGACCACCATGCCCCTATATATGTCTAGATACACCCAGATGACCCTCCAGACGGCCCGAACGGACTGTTCGGTGTTATATTGCGTTTAGCATATTCGTGCCGGATCGGTCATGGACCGCGTTATATTGCGTTGAGAAAAATTTTTTCAAAGACTCCGAAAGCCTATCGACTTCATCAAACGCGATGTATGATAGGTGTTCGCGTAGTTTTTACGGACTTACATCTTCCCGTTCGGTGAACCGATCCGGTACGAACATCGTAGTTCGTACCGGGTTATATTGCGTTGAGAAAAATTATTTTCAAAGACCCCGAAGGCGTATCGACTTCGTCAAACGCGATGTATGATAGGTGTTCGCGTCGTTTTTACGGACTTACATCTTCCCGTTCGGTGAACCGATCCGGTACGAACATCGTAGTTCGTACCGGGTTATATTGCGTTGAGAAAAATTATTTTCAAAGACCCCGAAGGCGTATCGACTTCGTCAAACGCGATGTATGATAGGTGTTCGCGTCGTTTTTACGGACTTACATCTTCCCGTTCGGTGAACCGATCCGGTACGAACATCGTAGTTCGTACCGGGTTATATTGCGTTGAGAAAAATTATTTTCAAAGACCCCGAAGGCGTATCGACTTCATCAAGCGCGATGTATGATAGGTGTTCGCGTCCTTTTTACGGACTTACATCTTCCCGTTCGGTGAACCGATCCGGTACGAACATCGTAGTTCGTACCGGGTCGGTTCAGGACGTGGTTATATTGCGTTGAGAAAATCATTTTCAAAGACTCCGAAGGCGTATCGACCTCATCGAACGCGATGTTAGATAGGTGTTCGCGTCCTTTTTACGGACTTATATCTTCTCGTTCGGTGAACCGATCCGGTACGAACAACACGTGAACCGATCCGGTACGAACAACGCGTGAACCGATCCGGTACGAACAACGCGTGAACCGATCCGGTACGAACAACGCGGGAACCGATCCGGTACGAACCTCGCGGTGAACCGATCCGGTACGAACATCGTAGTTCGTACGGGATCGGTTCAGGTTCGGGTTATATTGCGTTTAGAGGTTCGAGACCGGTCCGTTGGCGGCGCTAGCGCCACCTAGCGGCAGCATGCGGTACTAAAATGCACGTACAGATTCGACGGTGGCGCCATCTAGTGGCGCTCCGTCGAACTACGATTTACAGGAACCTGTAATTTCGTAAGACGAATTCGCACTAAGGAATTTCAAGGTCACGCTATGGAACTTCAAGGTCACGCTTAGGAATTTCAAGGTCACGCGGTGGTTATAAAAAAAAACAACTCCCGCGCATCACCGATGCATTAAGGGAAGGGTAGAGTAAATTTTTTCCGCCCGCCCGCGTAGCGGGCGGGTAGAGTAAATTTTTTTTATAAGTCCCTTCGTTATACTGCGTTTAGGACTGACTGAAAAAAAAACCCGATTTAAAAACTCGGGTTGCCCCGATACGCACTCAGATTTTGTGCGCGTATCGGTTGTTTTATTGTTAGATATCTTCGGTGTCTATGCACCTGTCGTACTATGGCGATCGTTCAAGTTCGCGCGAACTCTGGCTCTGCACAGTTCGTCGACGAACGACCGTACGTAGTAATAATACGACGCTTTTCAGAGTCGCCAGCTCGGCAAATGACTGCCACACTAAGATGGATATTTCGCAGAATAGATTAGAGTTGTTCCGGAGTGTTTTTCTCCGGTATTTTATGCATCAAGAATTTCGATATACGAATGATATATCGATCCATCGAAGTGTTTTCGCTCTTGCCGGCCGGCAACTACTTGATCGTCTTCAGCGTATAGTCATCTCGATCGTGCGATCGCGACTGAGTACGCGCCATCGTGAAGACGATCGAACCGTCCGCCGTCGACAACGATCCTGGGAAGTTGTCGCGGGGACAGTTCAACACGGGGTCTCGTCTAATCGACAAGACGAATCCCCAGGCTAAGGGCTGAGTATTAACAGATCGCAGCGTGGAAACTGCTCTACCGAGTACAACACCCTGCCAGGTACGTAAGTCGTCTACAGACAATTCAAAGCTTCAACATCGAAATGAATGACCCATGATCGACCGCCAAGAGGCCAGGTAGGACGTAGCAGAATAGATCCCGCCGCCCACCATCGGCCCCAGACGGCAAAAATGGCTCGTGCAGCATCAGATAGATATCTGACGCCTAGTAAAGTCACATTGTTTGAGCCTTTCGACTCTAGAAGCTCAAAAAAATATCGTTGCCATCTTTGACTAGACAGGATACGGCCTTAGAGGCGTTCAGGCATAATCCCACGGATGGTAGCTTCGCACCACCGCCCGCCCGAGCGAGTGCGTGAACCAAATGTCCGAACCTGCGGTTCCTCTCGTACTGAGCAGGATTACTATCGCAACGACTAGTCATCAGTAGGGTAAAACTAACCTGTCTCACGACGGTCTAAACCCAGCTCACGTTCCCTATTAACGGGTGAACAAGTGGCTCGGGGCGGCTGCACGCCGCCTAGACCTATAGATTCGCCGATCGGGTAGATCAGACTGCCGACCATCTGTCGGCTCATCAACGGAATAATATCGAATAAACACCTCTCTGTTTGCCTTTCTATCAATCAAAGAAGTTTGAGAAGTCGTATCGCAGTATGTTTTCACTTAGCAAATTCTAAATTTCAACCATCAGTCATTAACGTCATTAATGTTTATCTCAATGGTTAAGAAATATTTTTTCATATAAATTCATTAATTTCTATTTTATTCTTTATATATAAATTTATCAGAATTCTTTCGTCACATTGAGTAACCGAATACATTTCTACTCACCAGTAATAACGAATGTCATATCAAAGCAAAAATAAAATATTTCCGACATTGTCGCGAGAAATGCGTGGGGGTGAGTTCAAAAATTTTTTCAAACCTCAATCCGGGACGGACATAGACTTCCCGACAAAATCCGAAACCATCGACTTTTTCCTGAAGTGACTTTTTTGGACCACCCTGTATACTCGTAGTGAAGATCTTTCAATTTACGACCGAAGTCTCTCCCAACATTTTTCGATCGGACGTCATCGATGGCCGCTAGAGCCAACTCAAATTTGGCGCATGCGCAGTCCCCGATACTCTGAAATTCGGTCTATTCGATTTTTTCGTCGCGAAAATGCCTTGGAGCTATTTTTAAAAATTTCCTTCGACATGACGGATCCCAAAAATTAGGGGTGGGGTAGTCAACCCCACCAAAAATTTTAGACTCGATGTTCGATCGTTTGTACCCTAAAAGTTTTTCGGAAAACCGTCATTTGGCCGAGATAGCAGGGTGCCACCTTAGGGGTTGATCGTAGGGGTTGACAACCCCCAAAACACTTTTCAAACCACCCCGAGTACGGACGTGTATACAGGTCGGCCGTATCTATTAGAAAAGTATCCAGCTCATGTTCCCCGATAACGGGTGAGACAAATGGTTTGGGCGGTTTCCAACCGCCTAAAGCGGTTGGATCAATACAGTGGGTGGATTTATATAACGGTTAGGTCAATATAGCGGATGGATCTTTATATCAGGTAGATCAATATAGCGGATGGATCGACATAGCGGATAGATCAATTTGGCAGGTGGATCAATAGAGCGGGTGGTTCAATATAACGGGTGGATCAATATAGCGGGTGGATCAATATAGTTGGTGGATCAATATAACGGGTGGATCAATATAATGGGTGGATCAATATAACAGGTTCTTCAAAATATAAGGATATTAAATTCAATGAGTAAGTGATTTCAATAGGGAGAATTGTATGTCTTCTGGTCATCTCCATTGGTTTCAGATAGTTTTCCATTAATTTCATTTAATTATTCCGTGTTAATTGTATTCTTCTGAATATTTCTGCGTACGGGACACTGTTTTCATTAAATAATATCGGTACATATACGGGGTGTCCCATACGCATTTGTTGGGAAGGTTGCCATTGTTACCTGAAAATTTGTAATTTTGGTCTCATTCATGAATATATATTCTGAATATTTTGTGACACCTCAGTGGCTTATTCTTCCTTATCTGCTCTAGAAAGATAACTCTGAAAACCACTGAACCGATTTCGTTGAAATTTATTCAAGACGTTTTGAACTCAAAAACATTGCTAAAATTAAGTAAAATGTTTTTTGTAGTAAATTTGGATCAATGAGTGAATTTTTGGAAATGGTCCTTAGGGCCGGATTTTCAGTTCAGAAGATGACAATTAGTCATGTGATCAGAAAAGTCTCAACAACTTTTCCGATAGCTTGAACCGTTCACGAGATATCATCGAATAAGTGGAATTTCGGTAGTCGAAATTCTTGTACGGCCCACAACTCAGAAACTACTGAACCGATTTCCAAAATTTTGACAGCTGCAGATTTGGAGGACATCAGAAAGAGCTCATTTGAAGGTCTGGTCCCAAAACATTGAATAGTTTCAGAGATACGGTGGGGTGGTGATAGAAGAAGGGGTGGGGGGAAGGTTAGCATGGTAACCAAAAAGGTTTGTATTTTGATCTTATTTATGGATATATATATACTGTGACACCATAGTGCCTGATTTTCTTATTTCTGCCCTCGGAACATAACTCAAAAACCACTAGACCGATTTCGAAGAAATTTGTTCAGACGTTCTGAACCTCAGAACATTGCAAAACTTCAGTAAAGTGTTTCTTGTAGTGAATTTGATTCAATGAGTGAATTTCTGAAAATGGTCCTTGGGGCCGGATTTTCGGTTCAGAAGATGACGGTTGGTCATGTGATCAGAAAAGTCTTAACAACTTCTCCGATAGCTTGAACCGTTCACGAGATATCATCGAATAAGTGAAATTTCAATGGTCGAAATTCTTGTACGGCCCACAACTCAGAAAATACTGAACCGATTTTCAAAATTTTGACAACTGCGGATTTGATAAACATCAGAAAGAGCTCATTTGAAGGTCCGGTCGCAAAAGATTGAATGGTTTCAGAGATACGGTGGGGTGGTGATAGAAGAAGGGTGGGGGAAGGTTACCATGGTAACCAAAAAGGTTTGTATTTTGATCTTATTTATGAATATATATATACTGTGACACCACAGTGCCTGATTCTCTTATTTCTGCCCTCGGAACATAACTCAAAAACCACTGGACCGATTCCGAAAAAATTTGTTCAGACGTTCTGAACCCCAGAACATTGCAAAAATTCAGTAAAGTGTTTCTTGTAGTGAATTTGATTCAATGAGTGAATTTCTGAAAATGGTTCTTGGGGCCGGATTTTCGGTTCAAAAGATGACAGTTGACCATGTGACCAAAAAAGTTTCAACAACTTCTCCGATAGCTCGAACCGTTCACGAGATATCATCGAATAAGTGGAATTTCAGTAATCGAAATTCTTGTACATGGCCCACAACTCAGAAACTACTGGACCGATTCTCAAAATTTTGACAGCTGCAGATTTGGTCAATATCAGAAAGAGCTCATTTGAAGGTCTGATCCCTAAACAATAAACGGTTCTTGAGATACGGTGGGGTGGTGAAAGAAGTAGGGGTGGGGGGGATGGTTACCATGGTTACCAAAAAAGGTTTGTATTTGATCTTATTTATGAATATATATATACTGTGACACCACAGTGCCTGATTCTCTTATTTCTGCCCTCAGAACATAACTCAGAAACCCTTGGACCGATTTCGAAAAAAATTTGTTTAGACGTTCTGAACCCCAGAACATTGCAAAAATTCAGTAAAGTGTTTCTTGTAGTGAATTTGATTCAATGAGTGAATTTCTGGAAATGGTCCTTGGGGCCGGATTTTCAGTTCAAAAGATGACAGTTGACCATGTGACCAAAAATGTTTCAACAACTTCTCCGATAGCTCGAACCGTTCACGAGTTATCATCGAATAAGTGAAATTTCAATAGTCGAAATTCTTGTACGGCCCACAACTCAGAAACTACTGAACCGATTTCCAAAATTTTGACAGCTGCAGATTTGGTCAATATCAGAAAGAGCTCATTTGAAGGTCTGATCCCTAAACAATAAACGGTTCTTGAGATACGGTGGGGTGGTGAAAGAAGTAGGGGTGGGGGATGGTTACCATGGTTACCAAAAAGTTTTGTATTTTGATTTTATTCATGAATATATATCACACGTGATCTCTCGACCTTTAGTTCTCCCATTTTCGACCATAATCAAGATTCGAAAACCGCTGGACGGATTCCCAAAATTTTGACTGCAGTCTTCTATACGAGCATCAGAGAGAACAATTCTGAAAAACAAACCCAAAATGTTCAACCGTTTTGGAGAAACAGTGTAGTGCTGGAAGAAGGAGGAGGGGGGGAGGTAACCATGGTTACCAAAAAGTCTTATATTTCGGCGATATAAACGAATATATATACCATGTAGCCCTGGAGCCCCCCAGTTCTTCTGCTCTTGTTCCTATTAATGGGAGAGACAAGTGGTTTGGGCGGTTTCCAACCGCCTAAAGCGGTTGGATCAATACAGTGGGTGGATTTATATAGCGGTTAGGTCAATATAGCGGGTGGATCTTTACATCAGGTAGATCAATATAGCGGATGGATCGACATAGCGGATAGATCAATTTGGCAGGTGGATCAATAGAGCGGGTGGTTCAAAATAACGGGTGGATCAATATAGCGGGTGGATCAATTTAGTGGGTGGATCAATATAGCAGATGGATCAATATAGTGGGTGGATCTATATAACAGGTAGTTCAAAATGTAAGGATATCAAATTCAATGAGTAAGTGATTTCAATAGGAGAATTGTATGTCTTCTGGTCATCTCCATTGGTTTAAGGTAGTTTTCCATTAATTTCATTTAATTATTCCGTCAAAATTGCATTTTCGGAATTTTTCTGTGTACAGGACACTGTTTCAATGAAATAATATCGGTACATATACGGGGTGTCCCATACGCATTTGTTGGGAAGATTGCCATTGTTACCTGAAGAATTATAATTTTGGTCTTATCCATGAATATATATTCTGAATATTTTGTGACACCTCAGTGGCTCATTCTTCATTAACTGCCCTAGAAACATAACTCAAAAACCACTAGACCGATTTCGATGAAATTCGTTCAAGACGTTCTGAACCCCAGAATATCGCAAAAATTCAGTAAAATTTTTTGTATTGAATTTGACTCAATTATTTGAGATGGTCCTTCAGACCGGATTTTCAGTTCAAAAAAGACAATTGACCATGTGACCAGAAAGGTTTCAACAATTTCTCCGATAGCTTGAACCGTTCACGAGTTATCATCGAATAAGTGGAATTTCAGTAGTCGAAATTCTTGTACGGCTCACAACTCAGAAACTACTGGATCGATTTCCAGAATTTTGACGACTGCAGATTTGGTAAACATCAGAAAGAGCTCAATTGAAGGTCCGGTCCCAAACAATTGAACAGTTTCAGAGATACGGTGGGGTGGTTATAGAAGAAGTGGTGAAGGAAGGTTACCATGGTAACCAAAAAGGTTTGTATTTTGATTTTATTTATGAATATATATATATACTGTGACACCATAGTGCCTGATTCTTTTATTTCTGCCCTCGGAACATAACTCAGAAACCACTGAACCGATTTCGAAAAATTTGTTCAAACGTTCTGAACCCCAGAACATTGCAAAAATTCAGTAAAGTGTTTCTTGTAGTGAATTTGATTCAATGAGTGAATTTCTGAAAATGGTCCTTGGGGCCGGATTTTGGAGTTCAAAGATGACAGTTGACCATGTGACCAAAAAGTTTCAACAACTTCTCCGATAGGTCGAACCGTTCACGAGATATCATCGAATAAGTGGAATTTCAGTAATCGATATTCTTGTACGGCCCACAACTCAGAAACTACTGGACCGATTACCAAAATCTTGACAGCTGCGGATTTGGTAAACATCAGAAAGAGCTTATTTGAAGGTCCGGTCCCAAAACATTGAATAGTTTCAGAGATACGGTGGGGTGGTGATAGAAGAAGGGGTGGGGGAAGCTGACCATGATGACCAAAAAGGTTTGTATTTAGATCTTATTTATGAATATATATATATATTGACACACCATAGTGGCTGATTCTCTTATTTCTGCTCTAGAAAGATAACTCAGAAACCACTGGACCGATTTCGAAAAATTTATTTCAGACGTTCTGAACTCAAAACATTGCTAAAATTAAGTAAAGTGTTTTTGTAGTGAATTTGATTCAATGAGTGAATTTCTGAAATGGTCCTTGGGGCCGGATTTTCAGTTCAGAAGATGACAGTTGACCATGTGATCAGAAAAGTCTCAACAACTTCTCCGATAGCTTGAACCGTTCACGAGATATCATCGAATAAGTGGAATTTCAGTAATCGAAATTCTTGTACGGCCCACAACTCAGAAACTAATGAACCGATTTCCAAAATTTTGACAGCTGCAGATTTGGTAAACATCAGAAAGAGCTCATTTGAAGGTCTGGTCCCAAAACATTGAATAGTT
>JARTUT010001806.1:67500-70000 GCA_030674115.1 Micraspis discolor
AACGTCTTCCGGAAGCATCCTATATAAAGGATGATGTTGTAGAGGAGGGCGCGTATAAGGACAGGGCACTGCCTCCAGACCGCGGGTGTTATGCGGTCCGGGCCGGCGGCCGAGCCGCAGGGAACGTTGACCGACCGCACCTCGTCAACGGAGATGGGATCAGCCAAGCTGGTCTTCTGCCGGTGTTCGGGCAGAGCGGGATGTTGAGGGACGGGAATGGAGGGATGGCCGAAAACCGGAGACCAGTAATCTACCATGTCTCGGAGGCAAGGTGTTACTGCCTCAGTCTCCCCGTCCAAGACCAGCTTAGCAGCTCTGCTCATGTTCGTCTTGAACAGAGACTGCATTTTTGCATATTCCCTGCGCCTGATCTTCTGGCGGCTCGGCCGGGCCTCGACGTCGACCGGGCGTCGCTTCGGCGCCCTGCGCCTCTTCTGGGTCGTCGCTTTCGCGATAGACCCTATCCACTCCGTGATGCCACGCATCACGTCTTGGCCCTCGAGGAGTTGTTGCGCCAAGAGAGGTAGCGGATGATCCGCGAGCGGGCCACCCTCCGATAAAATGGCCCGCCTGAGCTGCAAAATTGCAGCCCGATAGACCTCTCGAGGGTCTCGAGGGGGAGCGCATTCCTCCGAAGCCACAGAAGCCGGTGGTGTGGCTGGGCTCTCCGAAGGTGTTGGTTCGGCACGAGGAGCAGGTGGAGGAGAAGGCTGTTCGCCATCAAGGGCACTAAGTGCCTGGCCAAGCAGATCTTTATATGCTTTAGTCTTCCTGGCGTACTTAATCCCGTCGGAATTTCTTCCGGGAAAGTAGGGGGCCAGGAAGATATTTATAAAGCGGACAGTATTGCCCGCTCTATCACGACCATGCTTGATGACGTAGGCCTCCTCATGCTTCAAAGCTTCAACATCGAAATGAATGACCCATGATCGACCGCCAAGAGGCCAGGTAGGACGTAGCAGAATAGATCCCGCCGCCCACCATCGGCCCCAGACGGCAAAAATGGCTCGTGCAGCATCAGATAGATATCTGACGCCTAGTAAAGTCACATTGTTTGAGCCTTTCGACTCTAGAAGCTCAAAAAAATATCGTTGCCATCTTTGACTAGACAGGATACGGCCTTAGAGGCGTTCAGGCATAATCCCACGGATGGTAGCTTCGCACCACCGCCCGCCCGAGCGAGTGCGTGAACCAAATGTCCGAACCTGCGGTTCCTCTCGTACTGAGCAGGATTACTATCGCAACGACTAGTCATCAGTAGGGTAAAACTAACCTGTCTCACGACGGTCTAAACCCAGCTCACGTTCCCTATTAACGGGTGAACAAGTGGTTTGGGCGGTTTCCAACCGCCTAAAGCGGTTGGATCAATACAGTGGGTGGATTTATATAACGGTTAGGTCAATATAGCGGATGGATCTTTATATCAGGTAGATCAATATAGCGGATGGATCGACATAGCGGATAGATCAATTTGGCAGGTGGATCAATAGAGCGGGTGGTTCAATATAACGGGTGGATCAATATAGCGGGTGGATCAATATAGTTGGTGGATCAATATAACGGGTGGATCAATATAATGGGTGGATCAATATAACAGGTTCTTCAAAATATAAGGATATTAAATTCAATGAGTAAGTGATTTCAATAGGGAGAATTGTATGTCTTCTGGTCATCTCCATTGGTTTCAGATAGTTTTCCATTAATTTCATTTAATTATTCCGTGTTAATTGTATTCTTCTGAATATTTCTGCGTACGGGACACTGTTTTCATTAAATAATATCGGTACATATACGGGGTGTCCCATACGCATTTGTTGGGAAGGTTGCCATTGTTACCTGAAAATTTGTAATTTTGGTCTCATTCATGAATATATATTCTGAATATTTTGTGACACCTCAGTGGCTTATTCTTCCTTATCTGCTCTAGAAAGATAACTCGAAAACCACTGAACCGATTTCGTTGAAATTTATTCAAGACGTTTTGAACTCAAAAACATTGCTAAAATTAAGTAAAATGTTTTTTGTAGTAAATTTGGATCAATGAGTGAATTTTTGGAAATGGTCCTTAGGGCCGGATTTTCAGTTCAGAAGATGACAATTAGTCATGTGATCAGAAAAGTCTCAACAACTTTTCCGATAGCTTGAACCGTTCACGAGATATCATCGAATAAGTGGAATTTCGGTAGTCGAAATTCTTGTACGGCCCACAACTCAGAAACTACTGAACCGATTTCCAAAATTTTGACAGCTGCAGATTTGGAGGACATCAGAAAGAGCTCATTTGAAGGTCTGGTCCCAAAACATTGAATAGTTTCAGAGATACGGTGGGGTGGTGATAGAAGAAGGGGTGGGGGGAAGGTTAGCATGGTAACCAAAAAGGTTTGTATTTTGATCTTATTTATGGATATATATATACTGTGACACCTTAGTGCCTGATTCTCTTATTTCTGCCCTCGGAACATAACTCAAAAACCACTAGACCGATTTCGAAGAAATTTGT
>JARTUT010001806.1:75000-77500 GCA_030674115.1 Micraspis discolor
TTCCCAGGTATCGCTCTATCTGGTGAACCATAGATTCTGCATCCTCAGGTGACTCCGCGACCACCGTTAAATCATCTGCGAACGCCAGACAAGAAACATTCTCCTCACCCACACGGCAACCTCTGTTATGGGACAAATTCACCAGTAGTGGTTCCAGGATGAGATTGAAAATGAGAGGGGACAGAGGATCTCCCTGCTTAACCCCCCTCTTTATCTCAATGTTGACCTTCCCCATGCATGTTCTGATGCAAGTTTTCTGCCTCCCATATGATGTCATAATGAGCGCAATGATTTCTTCTGAGACACCCCTTCTTCTGAGAGCCGGCGCAATAGCAGAATGTGGAACAACGTCAAACGCACGACTCAGATCCAAAAATACTGCAACCAAGTTCTTTTTGTTGCTCTTAGCTCTTGTAAGAAGTTCGTTAAGGATGTGGATGTTGCTGTAACAGCCATTTTCCTTCACGAATCCCTTCTGCCTACTGAAGAAACCCAGTTGTGCTCTCATTTGTTGGTCAATGAGCCCCCAATATGTCCTTTCTACTACAGAAGATATTGTAATAGGTCTATATGATTTTATTAATTCTGGATTTTTATTTCTTTTCAGCAGCAGACAAGTGCGGTTTTCTCCCCAATCTTCAGGAATCAGCCCCGTGAAGGTTACCAGGTTATAAAATAAGGTAAGTACTGTTTTAGAAAGAATGGTATTAAGATGTTGTTTACCAATTCCATCCAAGCCCCTACCACCATCCTTGAGTCCTCTTATTCTCTTCTCCACCGATGCGTAATCCACCGTCCCAATCCCTATGTAATTTTCCTCCCGCGAAGCATTCTCCCCCATGAAGAGCTTTTCCACTCCCTCAGCAGCATGCGGATTTCCCCATAATTGCTGAAATGCTTCCCTTATTTCTTCGTTATTGACCTTAACTTCACCTTCTGTATGGAATTCAATATTTTCAATAACGTATTTCGCTAGAGTGGATGGAGAGTTTTTATAGATGTCCTGAGATCTCGCGTATATATACTTCTTCTTACTTCTCTTCTTTTTCTTATTAGCAGATGTATTTGCATTTTTTTTGTTCTTCTCACCCTTCGTATCACCGCCGCGATTTTTCATGAGGAGTTCGATGACCTGACGATATATTCCATCTACTTTCTCTTGGGTGATCTGTTTCTTACCTCTAATTACTTGCTTCAGAAGGGTTATCAGGTTATTTATGGTTGCGTTCTCTTCAAGCTCTGAACTCACCATTAAAAGAAGATCCGTAAGGGAATCACAGTTTTCCTGCACCATCGCCTGAAATACATCAGCTGTGACTGTCCCAACCCTCGGTGAGCACAGATCCGGGATGTCATACCCTGTGCTGTTTGAGGGTCCGGCGGCTGCTCTATCTTCTGGACCTGGTGGTGACATTGGTGTTAAACGGCCCTTCGTTACATCCTCCGAGGAGGGTGGCGGCATTGTCACATTCGTTGGTGCCACAGGTTCAAAATTGCCACGGGCTCTGCTTCGTAGATTGTATGTCCCGATTTCAGATGTTATTTCCTCAGTAATTGTTTCCTCATGTTTTTCCTTCGACATTTTCTTTATATACGCGCGTTTGTCTCTTATTTGTTTCCGAGTCTTCGTTGTGATGAATGTTTCTAATTTTGTGTATATGTCTTCATCTCCCTCGTATTCCTTTAACAACCTCTCCAGCAATTTTTCCTCTTCCTCACTCCAGCTCTTTCCAACAATTCTCTTTCTTTTTTGCGGTTCTTTAGGTGCATTAATAATTTCATTTCTTTTCAGCGGATGTTGTGATCTTTGATGGATCGAGAGACCTCGTTTCGTATCGAATCTCGCCGGACAGTCCTCGCAGCAGAAACTTCCAGTAGCAACCTTCGGTCCATCACATCGTGCGATATGACCTATAATCGACCGGTGGTTTGAGGATGTTCGTTGAAGGCACTTGCGACAACGAAAGACGACGTCGCAAAGTTGGTGAGCTGCTGAAAGATGTTTGAGCACGTCCCCAAAATTTAGATGTAAATAATTGATCTTTTTCTTTTTCAGGCACCATGGACAAGCGTGAGACTCAAAGGGAAGATCCGTAAGTATCTGGTCCGATGTACTAGCCAAGTCGTCAACAATGGTCGTTCCAATCCGTCCCGGGGAAGACAACGACCGCGTCTCCCCCTCGTCCGAGGCTTTCTTATTATTGAACTTGCCACCAACAATGAAAGAATGTGACCCGGGCTGGTAACCCTGGGTGACCTTCGTCGCACCGCATTAGCCGGTTTACACCGTTACCAACTCTCGCCACGTGGAGGCTGCGGTGAACCATAGTCCCAAGGGACCATGGCTGGGGTCGACTAACTCCCCGAGAGTCATAGTTACTCCCGCCGTTTACCCGCGCTTGCTTGAATTTCTTCACGTTGACATTCAGAGCACTGGGCAGAAATCACATTGCGTCAACACCCGCTGGGGAATATCGCAATGCTTTGTTTTAATTAGACA